>PGOM01000015.1:504161-521932 GCA_002921335.1 Paratrypanosoma confusum | reverse complement strand
CCCCCCCCCCCCCCCCCAAACACCACCCCTATCCCTCATTTCCGCTTTCCAGGAGCTCATGTCGGCGCACCTCCACAACTCTCCCTATACCACCTGGTTCCCATGCCACGTATACACAACGCTGATTGCGTCGAATACTCCACACACCGTCCCTCCATCGTCTCTTGGGGGCGTCGCGCACCTTCTGAGTGAGTCGTTCTTCACTACGCACCCGTTGCGTGATGGAGGCGGCGGTACCACCACTCTCGATGACGCCACGGATGCGTACCGCATGTCCGAGTCGATGTGCTTCCTCTTCGCAAAGCCCGGCAGGGGGACGCTGAAAAAGCTCATCGCAAAGGTGAGATGCCTGACACGAGAAGTGGAGGGCAACGGTGCCCCAAGACGCGACGCGAGGGGTGACAGTGATGCCAGCGACGGGAGTGGGGCACTGGACTTGTCGAAGAACGTGAGCTCAAAGGGGGAAGCGCCAAGGGATGGCAGCTTTCTCAGTGACAGGAACAGCGTGACAGCGGTGGCCAAAGCCCGCGCAAGGCCTCCCAAGGCGACTCCTCTATCTCATCCTTCAGGGGCCGACTTTAAGCCGAGAAGGAGTGGTGCTACCGATGTGTCAATCACAGTGGATGACGATGGCGGTGCCGAGCAGATGGTGGGCAGTGGCGCGCGACAGGGTGAGGTAAAGGTCGGATACGACGGCTGCAGTGGGCACGGCTCGGGAGAAATTGTCGTCCAAGTACTGGATGCACTGCTGGCCATTCGAAACCTTTTGTGGCTTCGGGAGGCCGAAGGAAAGAGCAGTGGGGTACGAGGGGAGTGTTCACGTGGTGGTGATGGGTCCACCGCTAGTCGAAAGCTGCGACATGTGGCTGACGGTGGCCGAACGGTTCCGGATCTTCCACCCACGGTATTCATTATCTTCCTCGTGGGCCTGCGAAAGGCAGATGTTGAGGCGCTGCTAGCGTGCAACACGGGTGAATATCGCCATGTTTTACATCAGCCATCGCGCCCAAGTACCACGGGATATGCCACCACTGATACCGCCGACCCCACTGGTGGTGAGGACGAGTTGCAGCGCTGGCATGGTGTGGCCTCAGTTTTTCACAGCCTCTATGCCATCATGACGGTCAACTCTACGTCGTCGCAGTACCTCTCGCGCCGTGCAGAGCGGTTCCTCAGCGCCCAGCGCCAGTACCGAAGGAAGCTGCGCTTGCAGAAATGCGGGACAAGCGATGAAGTTCCCCTGACGGCCCACTCGCCCATAGCGGAAGCCCATGGACACATCGGGCGCCGCTTGCCACCGCTGGCTGCGCCACCAGTGAATCCGCCGATGGGCGGGCAAGGTTGGCCTGCGGGTAACGCTGGAAAGTCCTTGCTTCTTTCGGAGGCGCGCTCCGAGGGACGACTGAGGCCGCTCTCACGAGTCAGCCTGGCGTCCCCGCACCTCCAAATTCCCACACCATGGTCCTCGCGGCCAAGCACTCCTCTGTGTTCACCTGCGTTGTCGTTCTCGTCGGTGTCGTCAGCCGATGACGCCGGTGTTGCCGGGGCTGGAATGGCGGAGCGTCAAAGCGTTACTCAGAGCGTTCAGATGCGACAGGCGGCAGCCCGGGCCAGCAAGGGTGCCGCAAGCAGGCGGGATGGGGGAGACTCGCGGCGTGCGGCACCAGGAAAGGGAGCATCGGCAAGCTCACCGGCAGCGGCCCAGCGCCCGCGCTACCATTTCCAGCGGCGCCGCGACATTCTGCCCGGTCGGCGCGCCTTGTCAATCGCTTTGGGAAGTGCTGCGGTAGGGTTGAAAGAGTGGGTGGTACAGCGGCTCGCTGAGGCAAACTCCCTTTTTTCCGTAACTTCACAGGGGCCTGCGGGAGCCATCCCATCAGAGCAACCCGTTTTTTTCGCGATGCCGTCGGAGCTACTGCAGTCGTCGTTGCGGCAAGATCCGCAGGATGACGATTACAGCCGTCCAGAGGAATCTGACCCTGACGGGCTTGCCGTGGATGGTACGGTTGCTGCCGACGACGCAGCTCTCAATGGGGTTCGCGTGGCCCACCAGGGGAAAAGCGCTGTCGATGATCGAGGAGGAAGCAGCGCGCGCCGCGTGGATAAGGCTGGGCCTCGTACACCTGCGGGGGGCTCAGGAAAGGCAGGTGGCTCGAGTGCTATCTCCATCTCAAAGGCGAAAGGGGGCAGCAGTAGCGCGATGGCGGCAGCTTTACTGGATAGTGGTGATAGTTTGGTGGATGAAGAAGAAGGAAATGAAGATGAGTGGTACGACGATGATGAGCTTCTGGGGGATCTGAGCCGACTGCCCAGCACCGAGGGCGAAGGCGATGCGCTTCGTTCGTGGGTCGCGAGGCAGTTCGGTAGCTGCGATTGTGATGATCGGGATTGCGTTGATGTTGCGAACGCGGCCGCGCACTTTGACCCCCACATCGTACGCCTCCTTGATGCCGTCGAAGAGTCACAGGGAGTACTTGTGTCTTCGTCGAGGCCGTGGACTTCACGGCTACCATGTAAATTTGAGAATCTGAAGGTTACCTCGACTGTGGAGAAGCCTGTTTTCGACGCAGACGGTGTGCCTCGTGGGGTGCTGGCGGACTGGCTCCCTTCAGGAGGCAGCTCCAGTCGCTGTCCGGCTGTGATGGCGGCACAGAGGAAGGTACCAAGCCGCCGTGCCGTGCCGTGCCCTGTGAGCGCCGTCTCCGCGGTCCACTACTATCAGCACTCGGCCCCGCTGCCAAGCGGAGTCGACGGCACACGTCGGGCATGCTACGCCGACCTTGCCCTGGAACAAGTCGTGTTCATTGACGTGAACATCCGTGGGCATCCACAGAGCAACGCTTCACGGGACCTGACTGCCCCCGCCTCGGTGGGGTGTATAGCAGCCGTTTCTCAACCAATCTCGAGCGCCTCAGGTACAGTGTTGAGGAAAGGGGCCGATACGCATGACGTCGGTGATGGAAGGGGTAGATGCGATGGCGATGCTACAGTAGATGATGGAACCGCTACCGTGGGGACACGATCCCTTGAAAAGGAATCGTACCAGGTAATCGTGGCGCAGATGAAACGAGAGCTCAAGGGCGTTGACCACGTCGTCGAAACTCAACTATTACCGGTGCTTCTTGCATTGGTACACAATATCACGCAGTACGAGAAGTGGAGGCGCTCGCAGCTCTCGTGGCTCTCTGGTGTTCGGGGCGGCCACCATGAGACGGCCTCGCATACGGGCGTGGTCGGCAGCAACAACTTCAACGGAGATGCTGCTGGAGGCAGCGACACAGTCAGTCGAAGTGAGCTGGCGCACGACGGGGGGTCGTCACAGCGCTTTTGGTCTGCGGCAGACTTTGAGGTACTGCGGAGTGAAGCAGTGGATCCGGCAGCTGATAGCGTGACGGGCACGCACGGTACCACCGTTGACTGCGATGTCGGCTGCGACGGCCAATGGGGTAGCGTAGTAGGCCATGTCGGTGGTCAAACGGCCCCGGTACTCATTTCCCCGCGGAGAAGCGGAGGGCTGATGCGTGGTCTCTCCACCTACTACGCGTCTTCCCCTATGAGGTTGTTTGCAACGGGGGCGTTGCAGATGAGTGATGAGCGCGTGCAGGCGCTAATGGCGCAGGTCGCGAAGAACATTTTCAACCAGCGCAGCCTGCAATTGATCCACCGGATCAATGCGGGTGAAATGGTATGCCGAGCTACTGGGCGAGCCATCATGTCTCATCACGCTGCTGCGGAGGAGGATCGCCTGCGTCAGCTGATGCTGAAGGTATTCGAGCCTATGGAGGGGGATTACGCTCCCCAGCCCGTTCCGCAGTTGTGCGCACCTGCCGTGACCTCGCCGCTCGCACGTGGCAAAAAAACCAAGAAAGGCCTCTCGTCTCGCCCAAACTCCGCCACGACGCCCATTTTGCCTCGAAGCGCGTCAAAAACGATCTTGGGATCCGCTGCTGCGGGCGATTCGGTACCTTCCCCGTTCGTCTCGCCCTTTATTGGCTCAGTGGATGAGGAGCGACAGGTGGTGAATGGTGTGAAGCGGGAGATCGCTACCGCGAACTACCGCCATCATTTACTCACGATGGAGACCACAGGCCTCACGGATTGCGTGGTGTCGACTTTAACTGAGCATGGCTCCCAGGACAAAGGAGTGCAAGTCGAGTCGCCTTTCTTGCATTCCATTGGCCAGCGAAATGCGACTGGCGAGGCCATCGCTGCCTTCGTCGTGGGTGAACCGGTCCTATTCGAAAATGAAGCTGCTCAGTACATCTACGCCTTCCCCGCACCCCAACGTTGCGCGGGGGTGGGGCGAGTGAGTGCTAGTGCGGGAAGCAAAGCGGCTCGAAGTGCCGTGCAGCATGAGCAGGGGTGCGATGTAGCCTCCCTCGTCGATCATTTTGTGCGCCGGGGCCTTGGGCATGACCTCGTCGCAGCTGGTGACGGCGCAGCGGCTTCTGTGATAGTGGACCTCGTGTCTACCGGGGAGCGAGGCTGCGGCAGCACGCGTGCGCACATGGAGGGCAGTTGTGCTGCCTGGCCGCAAATGCGAAAAGCACCTCCAGAAAGCCCCGTGCCGCCACCAGCTCGCCGGTGGGTCATGGAATCGATGAGGCCGTTCGTGAAACCACTCCGGTCACTGAATGACCTCGCGTGTTCCACCGGGGAGTTACTGGACGCAGCAGTCGGTGACACTGCCACCGAGACGCACGAGCGCAGCGTGCTCAGCAGCCTTCCCGACGGAAATCCCTCACTGCTGACGTACAAGCTGCTCGAGCGAGCGTACCTCCGTTACCACGCCCTGTACCGCACCCTCGTGGGACTTCCGCCGAGCCTGGAGTCATCCCTACACTGTAGTCGTATCGACGCGACGGGCACGGGTTGCTCGGACAGCAGACACTCAGCTAAGCTTCCTGCCATTCTCATCGCAGCGCCTTCCGTGAAGTCACAATGGATGGGTGAGGAGGCGCTACGGAGCCATGTTAGCAGTCTTGTCAGTCCTACACAGCGGGACTTCATGCTGCATCAGGTCCTCTTTCACGAGTTATACATGCTCGAGTACGCATACTCCCCCCCGACGCAACGGGTGTTCGCATCAGTGAGGGGAGGGCTCGCCGTGTCCGGCCGCCTTAAGCCGCATCCCTGGAGTCGGTCATGTCCGCCCAGCGGAACGGCGGGGCGAGGTGCGCCTGCTGGGGGCAGAGATCAACCAAGAGACATTCCCAACGCCCCCCGCTATATTGTGGAGTTGGCTCCCCGGCAATATCAGGAAGTTCTGCGAGGGCCCGAAGATATCTCTCAGCGCATCCGAGCCTATGCGACTCGTTACGGCATTGAAAACTGCCATATTGTCAATTACAGTGTCGAAAACGGCTGGGCCTTTGGAGCTGAGGACGTAAAAGAAGGTATGGCGCAGCGCAGTCAGCTGATGAGCGGCACGACGAGGGCGGGCAGCAAGCAGCAGATGCTAGTTGGAGTGCGCACCCCGTCTACCCGTTGCAGTGCGCGTGTGCACGCATTTCTCGCGGAGGGAACGCCATCATCAAAGCAGTTTTTGCGCTGGACTTCTGAGGAATGCGCTCACGCGTATGTGGAGCGTGAGACGGAGCACCTTGTAAGTGAGACGCAGGGCAAGTCGACGGGGCCGACAACGGTATGCAAGCAAGCCAACAAATTGGCTGCGGATAAGCATTATCTGTCTCAGAGTACATCGCCAGGGCTCTGCCGTTCCACGGACGAGCTGCAGTGCGCATTTCATCGCGCCTGCGCCAAGTTCGTGCGCAGTCACCAGAAACCGACTCAGTTCACTACCTTCGCAGTGGCGAAGGCCATCGAAGGCGCACCCGGGCATCCGCACGCGCTAGACACGGCGGCACACTGTGGCAGCACGTGGATACCAGATGTGAACTCCATTTCCTCCGTCCCTTTCACTCGGTGTGACTCCCGCTACGGAAGCCGCATTTCGCTGTCGCCGCGACCTGCCCGTGTGCGGCCTGCTTACTCGGCGATGGAGTCCGATGCGGGCAGGGTTTTGGGCGACCTTGACAGTGCTAGAGGCAGCGACGGCTCGCTTAAGGTAAAAGAGGATCATTGGCCAGCGGTTTCCATGGGCACCATCGTGCCAAGTGGTGCGGTGGTACTCCGAGAGGAGCAGTACTGCCTGTACCCTGCGAACGCATCGCTTATTGATGTACGGATCCGCCGTCCACACGACGCTACATCCGCAGGAGAACCGTCGCGGGGCGGAGGCTGTGGGCTCACCCACCTGTTCTCTGCCACATGCAGTTACATTCATCGAAACGAGTTCCGTGCGACGCTGCATTTTGCGACGCAGGAGGTCAATGTGGCACATCTTCTGCCAAGAGTGCGGCGGCAGACCACTGCAGAAGCTGCGGCACCTGTGGGCAGACACGGGTCGAAGGCCTCCGTGGCTGCTCCCGTAGCGCTTTCCCCGCGGGCCGACTACGGCGTCTCAACGCGTCTGCTGAAGGATAAGCATTTTACAGTGGCATTCGATGATTCGATCGTCTTCACGTGCAAGCCGCGCAGCATGAGCTGCAGTGGGTGCAGCATGCACTCCACCCCTACAAGCGCCGTCACTGCTGCGAGGGACACTGCTGGCTGTTTTCTCCCGCCGCAACAGCCTCAGCAACGACATCCATCGCTGGCATCTACCCGATGGGAGGTCTTTTGTGTCGAAATGCTTCATCGGCAGCATTCGAATCGATCCCAACTGCAAAAGCGCTTGGCGCTGAGTACCCATAGGTTACCTTCTATTTTCTTACCGGATGAAGATGCAAGGGGTCGTAGCGGTGGTAAGAACGACCGTGCCGCTTCGCTGCGAATGCCTTCCACGTCAAACTTGCAGATTGGGTCGACGCTGCTGTCCCAAGCGCAGAGCACGCGTGAGCAGCCATCGTTCTCTTTGTCTGACAGGGTGCTCAACGGAGGGCAACGCGACACCTCGATGCGGAAGTCTTTAGCTCCTTCAGCTCCCCAGCGCCCCAAACAGGGCGGAGGCTGCAGCCCTGGGACGACGGGTAAGCCGGGCCTGGGAGCCACAAAAGCCGACACCGCGGGCAGCGATGTGCAGCACGGCACCAATACAGATGGTGCGCTGAGAAAATTGACGATGGGGATGGCGCAGGCAGGGCGTGGGGAGCAGTGCGAAGCGCGGATGCCGCTGTTTGACGAAGAGCTATCGCTACGGAAGGCAGCATTCGCCGCGACACGCAATGCCCTGAAGGAATTGGGTCCCAGTGGAGGAAATGCGGCTGCAGCCGACAGTGGCTGCAGCATCAGCGTCCTTCACGGACATCTTCAATCATGGCAGCGCAAGATCGCGGTGAATCCTTGCCACCAAGCGGAACTGGAGCAGGGTTTGCGGTCCCAGACGCTAACGACGGCGGCAGTGGCCGGCGAAGACGGAGGTGGCGCCTCTAAAAGCTATACTGCAACCACTGCCAACAACAGCGCTTCCTATGGAGCAAAGGAGAAGCTTCAGAGCACGGCTCTTGGTACTGGGCCACTCGGTGTGACGTGGGCAGCCGCTGGTGATCCCACGCAGCCAGCGCGTCTCAACCAACCAATGGCAAGTGCTCTTCCGTCACCAATGGAATCGCAACGGAACTTCACTTTAAGAGTTGGCGGCACGCGCACAAAAGCCGCCGGTCCCCCTAAACCACGATCGGGGCCAGGTGTGGCCCTTCCAAACCTCCTTGATCCAGCGCTCGCATCCACTTCAGCGTTTGATGTAATGCTCGCTACGCAGAGTTACTGCCTTTCGAATGTGGAGGGGTCTGGTGAGTTGTGGTTCCTTCACGCATCATCGTATCCGTATCTGCCGTCGGCGACACCAATGAAAACATTTCCTGACGATCTTCGGGGATCCAGCTGCGTTCCCCCTACTCGCTTAGGCGCCTCTGCGGTAGCTTCCCACTCGGGTCGGCCGGCAATGAGCCTGATCAATGGCGTGCAGCACTTCCGTGGCTCTTCATCTCCGCTTAAGAACTCGCTCGAAGTGGAAGTGAAGCGGCTCATCAACGAGCGCACAGGGAGTGTTCGAAGGGTCTTTGCCTCGGGTGCTACACAGGAACTGTGCGCGGATGGGTCCACCATAACGATGTTTCCGTCGTCACGTGTCGCGACTGCGAGGGCGGCGACCTCTGAGATCGGTGGAGAAAACAAGGTACCGCACTGCGTTGAGCCAACTGTTGTGTTCACGGTGGTGATGGCCCCGAAGGTGCGCCCGCTGAACGCAACGTTAGAGCCGCAGGGAGCTGAGTCGGGTACCAAAGCTTCATTGCCTGTAGTTTTTGCGTGTGAGATCCCACGGGGCCCATTGGATGGCGTGGCGACACCCTACATGCTTTTTCAGGAAGATGGGGAACCAAAATTGAGGCAGTCCGCTAACACGGCTCCGCTGCCGGTTGCGGAGCCCCCCCAGATGTCCGACTTGGGCGCCGATGTGTTCGGTGTTGACCTGGAGTTGATGATTCGGCATGGTCTTGTCCAGCTGGATTTGAATGGTGGCGAGGCGCCGCCGCGTAAACCGGAATCACCGTCGCAATCGTTTTCAGACTCACTTGGGTCGATGTCCTCGGGGGATTCGCTGACTAGCGAGTCATCTCCCGATCCATCTCAACCCGCGTCGGGCTGCTCACGGGCAGAGCACGCAGCTGCCCGCCAGCACCACAAGCTGTATCTCCCCAAGCTACCGTGCTCCAGGGGCGAAGGGAGCGCCGGCAGGAGCTGCGTTGAGAGCGAGGCCACGAACAGCACGCTGGGTGGTGTGCCACGGACTGAGGTGTTGCCGCGCTACTCCGTGGCACATTTCTTCGATGATGGAAACATGTGCGCATCCGCTTCACGGGCTGATGGTGTCATCATTGCGATGTACTTTTCGCATCCTGATTTTGGCAACGTGGTGGGCGTCCACGCGCCGCGCTACGCAGCAAGCCACGCCGCGATACAGTGCTACGCCCGCGTGGTTGTGCACGAGGATGGTACGGTCATCACCTCGTTCTTCCCTGGCTCACTGACAGGCCACGTGATACCGAAAGTCGGCGTACCCGGGTACTCTTTCGTCGCCCCCGCCATCGAGCCCCTGTGGCGCAAGGCGGAGCAAATCTCAGCCAGGCAACACATGGCTTCCCGGGGGGTAGTGCACTGCGCCACTGATACGGCGGAACACGCCGCTTTCACGTCCGGTCGGTCACACCCACTGGCGTCTGTATCGACTGTGCTTGAACGCGAATTGGATGGTGAGGCAAGTAACGCGCCCAACGTCCTCACCGACTTCATCCCTGCTAACGCGAATTCGGCTAAGGGACTGCCTCATGCGTCTCTCCACTCCATGGAATCTTCGTTAGGAACCTGTGCGAAAGAAGATTTGAGTGACGACTTCCCTCTTTTCTGCATCGAGGCTCCGCAGCTTCCTCGCGTGTTTCTGTTTCGTCCATGCGACGAGGCGAGGGAGAGCCGACGGCGCGACTTCGATGAGTCAGAAGTGGCGCCGAAGGTCAGCTTCCCTCTGCGAGGTTTCCCTGCACCTGTGGGGGGCACCAGCAGCCCCGCCCACTCGTCCTCGCCCATCCGCTGCTCAACAGAGCGACTGCTGGACCGGTTTCACATTGAATTCAGCGACGGAACTGTTCTCCAGCGTAATCTTCTTCTGCCTACCTCTGAGGATGGCGAAGGGGCGGTGGGTGCTGCGTCTACCGCACGTTGGGTGTCGAACACCACTTCACTCATTCGCGGGACGTCTGGAACGACGGTGCGCATGATTCACGCCCCGGTGCCGCTCCTCACGATTGAGCCGGGCGAAGTGGTGCGCAGCAGGGAGCATGAGGTTTCGCAGCTACTGGCTGGTGCGTGTGGGGGCGCCAACAGGCAGCACAGGGATGTGAAGACGGACAGCCGAGTTCTGTCGTCGTCGCGCCTTGCCGTCCGCGAGGGCGTGCTGTGTTTTGACATCGACCAGCATGGGTCGCTGCGCCTGTTTGACGAGGAGCATAACGTGAGTGAGGTGAACAACTTGTTTTCTGCAATCGTACCAAGCGGCGGTCCCACTTCTTCCGTCGCCAGCGCTAAGGGCGCTACACACGGAAAAACGTGTGCCGTGGACGGGTCCAAGTCCAAGCCGCCTGGTGCCCTGTGGCGCCTGGAGACCGAAGTGGAAGTGAACGGTCCCTTGTGTGCAGAGCAGCGGGCATCTCAAAGGTCTTTCACGGTTTCAATGACGCGGTCCACGTTGGAGGCACAGCTGCGTAACCTCTGGCCCCCTGGGTACACCCCACACCGGCTGCCGTTGCGGAAGCAGGAGGTGATGCAGGACCTACGGAGGCGCCATCTTGCGGAGCTCCAGTATCTAACCACGGGTGAGACCAGTCTGTACCTCTCGGCTACGCACGAAGCACTCCAGGGGTCGGCACAAAATGGTAAGTGCGCGCCAGCGCCGCTTCCCCTCGCTGAGGGCAGTCGCGCGCCACTGGCTCAATCTGTATCATCAATCGCCACGAGGGCTGCTGCATCTAAGCTGACTAAAAGCGTGGAATACGGGCAGGGCGAGGAAACCTTAGAAATGGTAAGCAGCACCGTCAACGACGCGCGAAGGGCCGTCTTACAGAGTCGCGAGGTGTCCTTATGTGCCACGCGCCGTTACTCGGCTGTCAATGAGACCTCATGCGAGCCTTCCGCACTGTTCGCTCGACTTCGAGTGCTCGCAGAGCCGTTTATTCTACAGCAGCAGCTCCTCTCTAACGAGTCTTTGAAAACTATGCAGGACGTGGATACCGAAGCTGCGGCTGCGCGGGTCGGCGTGGCGGAACCGAATGACGAGGGTAGAGGGGCAGTGCCTCCATCAGCTTCTATCGAACCACTGCTGTTTCTCATCACCCCTCACGAGACGCATGACGCAGCATGCCCCGTGGAGTCCCTCTTACCCCCTCTGTCTACGGTTGGCATGGGTGGGGGTGCGACGTTTGTGGAATATTGGAGTGAACGCCAGCTGGACGACTGGATACGCGCGAAGCAGCAGGATCTTCGGGTTGAACACGCAGCGTCGTTGTCGCTGGCGCAGCTGATGGGCGCTAGCGCAGCTCACACAGTCAAGCGAGCTGGAGCCCTTCAGACGAACAAGTATTCTATCGGAAACTACCGAAGCAGCTTTTCGGAGTTCTGGAGCAGCGTCACCTGTACGCAGTCCCTTACGACGCGTCCAGTGAGTCTACCACTTTTGCCAGAGTCACATGGCAGTGTACCACCGTGCTCTAAAAGCAGTCCGCGAAACGCGACGCCGCCCATATGCATCTCTCGTGATCCTATTGCCGGGATTGCAGGCGTCGATCGATTAGTGCTCTTTCTGCAATGTCCTCCGTCTGGATTCGCAGCCGGACGAGCTCCAGATTTTTCCCTGTCTACCACGGCGAAAACCGGTGACAGGGGAGCGATGCGCAGAGACTCGAGAGAACTCTGCAAAGCACCACTTTGCCCCCCCAGTATACACTACTGCTTGCCCGCGCCGCTGCTGCCTCTCAAACGGCGTCCTGGATGTGATTCGCGACTGTGCCCGATGCAGACGAGCAACGGGCTCTCACTGAAGCAAGGAAGCACCACGACACGCCCAGTTGTGCTTGAATCGTTGCCGGCGCAGTCAAATGTGCTGAAGCAGCTGCTGGCGCACCGGCCCTTGACAGGTGAGGCGATTGCAGTTGTTCTTCGGAACGAACTGACGACGGTGCAGCAAAATACTGCCCTTCATAGGCACTACGCCTTCCTTGAGAAGCAAATCACCGATTTTTACGACTAGGCGCTCCCGCCCCAAACCCACCTCGTGGGCAAAACCACAACCCTCTTTTTCCCATCGGCACCTTTATGTACAAATGACCTCGATGTACACCTCCACGAGCGCACTGCGAATGGCTTGCCCCACGGTTGCCTTCCAGCTGGACTGTTTGCGCCTTTACATGCTCTAGTTTCACACTACATGCCTCGTTCCGTAGGGCCCGCGTTGCATGCTGTTCTTGCTCACTTTTTGGCTTCGTTGTCCACAGCGAATATGGGTGCAATATCTGCTGGGTGCGCAGGCACATGCACAGTGAAGCGAAAGTACGGTCGTGGAAGGGACTGTGTTTTCGGTTCACTTCCTTGTCTCTTTTTTTACCTCTCACTTCGGCTTTGTGCAGCACCCCTTCTCCCTTTATAACCCTCATTCCTCGCTGGAGGGTAACTCGGTCCCTAGAGAAATGTTGCCATACGGTTTTTTGCAGCGACTGGACAACGAGCTGCACCCGCTGCCGCCACCGAGACCCCGAACGAAGCGGCAGCAGCGACAGGAGATTCTCTTCCTGACGGTACTTTTTTGTTTGTTCGCATCGCTGTACCTGATTCCGGCCAATGTAGTGAGCTTGCGTAAGCAGGCGAGGCTTTCCCAGCGCCGAAGGGAAGCCATGCAGCAGAAATTGGCTAGGGAAGTAACGCTTGAGCCTGAAGGATGGGAGGAAAGCATCTGGGGGCCGTTGCTGAACCGGCTCGAGGCTGGGGGCAACCTCACAGCGACGAATTGGGTTCCTGCTTTTCCAGGACTGGAGGTACGCGAGCTCGCTCCGATACGAGTCAGCGGAGTCGATTCATACTCGCACTCTGTACTAGCTCCTAGCCCGGATGAGCAGCGGCGTCGCACGGCTACAAACTCTCGCGTCACATCTTTTTACTACTCTGTTTTTAACCCCAGGCGTAGGACCTTCATTTCCAAGATCGGCATTCCCGAGTACGCCGAGAAGATGTGGGTGCGCGAGACAGTCGAGCTAGGCCCCGAGAAAAGTGGTGCCACTAATGAAGATGGGAAAGTGCGGGGAGTATCGGTAGCACGGCAGCAGTTGAAATACCGAGTGCCACAAAAGCAGTGGAAGCGCGTGGGCCAGGAAGCGGAGGAGGATTCGTCGTACTGCCAGGGATATGTCGGAACGCGATTTACACGAGAGGAACTGCTGATCATGACAATGCGACTGCAGCGAGTGCTTGTGGAGTCGCAGGAGTTTCATGCGGGTGTTAAGCGAGAGCTCGAGAAGTGTAGGCAACAGATCGGAATGGGGCCTAGCACAGAAAGCCGTTATCCGGATTCGCCGTCGCAGAGATTTAAGGAGCACGGCATGCTCGCAGAGTGCGTCGAGCATCTCTCGAAGCAGTACTTGGGCCGTGAAGTTGAGGGTGAGTTCGGCGAAAGCCTGGGGGAGCTGGCACGGTGGAGGTTTCTCGTGAATGTTTACCTGCGCGCACGGTCGCTGTCTTCCGTTGACGTGCCGCCCCTGGATCACGTCTCAAGCTCTGCTGGATTGAGCGCCGAGGTCACGAGCGTGTTCAACAACCTGATAGACCAGCGCGATGGTGCGCTGATGGAACTCGTTCAGATCTTGACAGAGGTTCTTCTCCGGCAGGTCATCTCACATGCAGTGGGCTCCCTGGGCCATGACATGATGGTACATGCCCTGTCGAGCAGCTTCCACAACGGTGCGACGGAGTCCATCCTCACTGAAACGTTCCAGCTCTATGAGTTCATCGTTGAGTATCGAGCAGTGATGCAAAAGTCACCTCGTGAGGACATCGAATCACTCATGCGCAACAACACGCCGGTGGCTCCTCTGGTCTCCATGGCGCGAATCTCCGAGTACCTAGAAGAGGAGGTAATGTTTGCTCGCGAGAGATGGGATTTCCTCTCTGACTCGCCCTACCATAGGGAGAATATGATCGCTAATTTGCTACTTGCTCGCTACTTTCCGGGTGTCACGCTCTCCACACTGCTGCGCAACCGACATCGTCTTCCTGGGTTTATCATCCACCATGTGGCCTCTCGCATCGTTAAACTTGCACAGGAAACTGACGTGCACCGTAAGCTGAATTCGGATGAAAGGCGCTTGGCTCTGGATGAGGAGAAGCTGATTCATGTGACCAACGGCGTGGTACAGATGCCACGTATACCGGGATTTTTGAATTCGTCGCGCGCTGATGAGGCGGTGCAGCCCGTGGAAACTGGCTTCTGGCCGCTTTCGGCGGCTCGTGCCGTTTTGGTTCTCCCTCAAACGGGTGAGGAAATCTTGTACCTCCTTCCACCGGAAGAGCGCGCACCGTCAACGGACAGCCTGTCAGAAACGAGTGAGGACAAGATAGTCACCCTAACCTACGGTAAGCCAGAGAGTCGGCTTCATGTTTATCGGGAGCAGCTGCAGTACCGCGTAGTTGGTGAGCGGGATCCACTCCTCTCTTTCTCCTGTGCGGCCCATGTGGCGCCGCTGGACCCACCGTTGAAAGGGCTTGTAGGCGAAAATCGGCCTGAGAGAGTCTTGCACCTGCGCGATATGCATGCAGCGATTCATTTCCCAAAAACCGAGGGCAGGGATTCCGAGATCCTTCAGCATCATGCCTCGACAGTGGAGCAGCGTGCGGAGCAGTATCTGCGTGCGATTCATGACGAACAAGGTGAGAACGCGAGGGCCGTGGTCGTAGACCCAGCTTCGTTGAACAGGGGAGCTGTGGCTTATCCACTGCTGCTTTTTGGCCGTGCGGTGGGTGAGCAAATCCACTGGGTGGATCGACGTGTGCGACTGGAAGATTCCCCGGACTCAACGCAAAAGATTAGTGTGTACTCACAGCCCGGGGGTCACTGCGTTTGCGGCGGTTCCCAGCGCGTGGCCCCTCTCCAACTGATATCGGCATTCATGGCCCACAAACGTGAGAAAAGTATTCGCAAGTGGCTTCATCAGAGGGAGCAGGACCTTGCAAGGGAGGTTCAGGAGGAGGAGCGAGCTTTTGCCGAGAACAAGGGCGCCCAGGCGGAACTAGCGCAGCTGCTCGCAGATATCGAGGAGGCGAAACGTACTGGAGGCGCAGGCCCTCACAAGTATCGTTTACAGGCACTTCGGTCGCGATACCATCAGGGGGCCGCGCGTCGCAACTTTGAGGCCGAAAAGGGAGCCATATCGTTGATGCTATGGGACTTGTTCAGCACCTTTACCTGCGCCAATCAATGCCAGCTGGTCGTTGATGTTGAACTGACAAGTGCGGCGGATAACGACAAAGAGCGTGCCTGGGAAGCTTTCCTCAAGCTCTCCGATCGACCGCTAGTCGTTGCTGGTCGTGATGAAGTAGCTGACGAAGCATTTAAGAGGAGTCAGCGGGAGCGCTACGCCATTTAAGCCGGAGCTGGGCTCGCGCGCTGCATGAGGGAAAGTGCAGAGGCGAAAGATGCCCTAAAAATGTGAGCACTAACTGGGTCGTTGTACGTACCTGTGGAGTGCTCTCTTTTTTTAGTGCGCTTTTGCGGTTTCCAATCTTGGGGTTTGAGAGGGATATTGAAGCATGGTTGAGGCTGCTGCACATCGGGTCGAACTGCCAAAAGCGCCCCGCGAATGTGTGGATCCAGCTCGTGTGCATCGCAGGGCTTCTTGGGTGGCATGCCTGACTCATCGCCGTTATTGAAATTGACTGGGTCTGGGGTCTGGGGCGCGGAGGGGTTCATGGGCAGTGAAGGCGAAAGGAAGTGGACCACAAACTGGAGAGTGTTGCGGGACGCACGCAAGCCGCTGATTCCGATAGGTTTAGGTGTGTGAGGAGCAAAGGCCCAGTATGTGGAAGCACGATTTGGGGCCATGGGTGGAGAGAAAGGGCGCGCGTCGGTGGTTGACGGCCGAGGATGCGGCAAAGGCAATGACTGCGACTGCCATCCCGCACTCTGCGCCACCGCCCACTTCGCAACGTGAGAAGAGGGAGTTGGGTCGGACAGGCTTCCTACCAGCGGGGTTTGCTGAGAAAGCGGAAGCTGTTGAAGCAGTCCGTGTAAGTGGGACCCTGCCGATCGCACGGCCTCATGCCGTAACGGCTGCGCCCGACGCAACAGAGTTGCTTAAGACCGACACGTTGCCCAGTGGTGGCGAGCGGTACTGGGTAAAGGTGACGGGGGTCCCACCGTCGCTTCTTTTTGATGTGCGCGAGTTCCTCGACGTGACCTATGGGCGGACGGTGGACCACGTGGTGCCCCTGGCACACGCTAAGCGTGCTCTTGGGGACCTCCAGGGCGGTGCAGGGCACACAAGGGGTGCCTTACCGGGGTTTGTCCCCCTCGGGTGCGAGGAGATCAACTGGCTCTGCATTCGCTTTGAGCGAGCGATGGAGGCGATGCGAGCGGTCCACGACGGCCACGTGTTCATGACGGTAGTCTCGCGGATGGACGGAAATGGTGGCTTACTCGCCTACCAGCGGAGGCTGCCTCAGAATTCCGACGGTATTAGCCGATCTTCACCCGGGAATGCCGCGCTAGATTCTCGGGAGCCGGCTATCTCACTTCGAGAGGAGGCTCTTGGAATCAGTTGGTGCACCGATGAAAGGTGGATTGCAGAGCGGGAAAGGATGTTGCTGGACATGTTCGCCGAGCCGCTCTTCACATCTACGGGCGTCTCGCCACGTGAAGAGAGTCTCGCGTCTGCACGTGCCCCTTCCGGCAGTCCGGAGCGGTTCACCGTGGGCTCACCCGACGCGTCGCCTACCAGAGACGCGGCGCTGTTCCGTGCTGTTTCAACGGGACATGACGCTGCGAGTGCCACCTCTATGAGCCCCGTTCGCCGTTCCGTGACATTGGGCGCGGGCTGTGAGACGCGCCACGGCGATCAGCTCTCCAGTGAGGTGGCAGCTGGTGCTAGGAGGGAGGAGGTGCTACCTGCCAGCGCCGAAGCCGGGCACGTAACGAAGAACACCGTGTGGAACCGGCTGCCAGCGTCCAGCCCCGAGGCACCTGGCGGCGACGGGTTGCTGGAGTCCCGCAGCGCCGTTCGAGGGGGCGCGGAAACGACCCAGAGGAGTGCAGCGCGCGAAATCAATCTGGAGGCAAAGTTTGCGATGTTCACGCCAGTACCTCGCCCCCTCCAAGGCAACTGCTCCGTACTGGACATCCTGTGTGGATACGATGTGTCCTCCGGCCTGGGCGGTGCGCATCGGCACGTGCGCCGCGGCAAAGCAACAGCAACCACCTCCACTGACGAGCGCGGCGACGAGAGGACCACAATGGTTCTCCGGGCGATCTTTTGGCCCCTGCGCAGCATGAAGCGGCTGATAACGCAGAGAGTGCTGCAAAATCACGTGGGTATGGATGCTTCCGGAGCCCTGCGAGCCACCCGTCACCTCACTAGAGACCGGAACAGTTATTCCCATCCTATGATGGGGGATGGGGCGCGTGCGGCCGAATCGGAGCGACTCGGCAGTATGCTGAGTGTGCTGTACAGCGGCCGCGTTGGTGACTACCGCATGATTGAAAAGCAGAGGGCGCTCCTTAGTCGGAGGCACTTTTACAGCCGCATTGATGGAGGTAGTCCGGGTGGACCGCAGAGGAGTCCCGACTCCGCGATGCCGCTCAGGGAGAGCACTCGATCGCCTCGCAGTGCCTTCTTTGAGCAGCCCGTCGTGTTTCTTGTCGCCTGGAGACCACTGCAGTTTGCGCTGATCCGTCACCTCGCAACGTCGATTCTGGTTCTCTATCTGATTCTCATCGCCGTCAAGCGATGTGTTTTCTTCGCGTAATGCAATGGCGCACACTGTGGCTGAGGGGAGGGGGGGCATTCATCAGGCAGAGCGCGAGGCGGTGGCGGCATTGGCGCGAACGAGGTCGGTGGGTCGTTGCGGGTGGGAAGGAAGGTTGGGCGTCGAGATGACGCGGCTAGCGGATCGGTTCCGCGGCCCCGCGCTCCGATCCTTCTCCGAACGTGCCCCATGCCGGGGACCTTCCCCCCCCCCCC
>PGOM01000015.1:476951-504136 GCA_002921335.1 Paratrypanosoma confusum | reverse complement strand
CCCCCCCCCCCCCCGCTACTGCCGCTGGCGCTGCTGCCACCACCTCCCCGTTTCCTCCGCTGTTCCCGACCTCTCTCGGTACCAGGTGCGCTTGGCCCGGTGGAGGACGCCGCACAGAATGGAGGGATGGGGGTTGGTGGGTTGTGATGCTGTGGAATTACCGCATCTCTTCCGCTCCTCTCCCAACGGATGTGTTGGGGGGGGAGGTCTTGCAGAAGCTGCGCACTGCCTTCGCGATGCAATGCTGTGAGCTCGTTTCTCTGAGGTGGGCTCAATGCTCGAATCGCAGGGTACACCGGATGTTGTGGCGACCACAGTAGGCTGAGAAGATGGGAAGACCAGCTCCACTCGGGGCGCTATCTCTAGCAGTGTGCCGCCAGCGATGACAACTCCGGGCGCCAAGGCGGATTTGAGCCTCCTTCCCATTCTCCAGCGGCTTCAGGCACGCGACCTTTCCTCCCATAGTGGAAGTGGTGCGAATGAAGTGTCGCTCTTTAGCGTGTTTCGAGAGCACCTCACTGCCCTACTCCTCCTTTTTCGCTGCCCGCTCTGCGGTGAGGCGTACTCGTTCACGGATGCGTCAGTAGGGCGTGGAGTGGCCACGGCCGCGCCCGCAAAACGCGGTCGTGACCGCGGCTGCCATGCGACGGCTTTGAGCACGTGTGGCCACGTATTCTGCTACGACTGCATCAACCGGGGCATTGAGTACGGTTGTGCATCGCTGCGGCAGCCGCCTTCTTCGGCGCGGCAACCTGCTGCAGTGGTGGACGATTCCTGCTTCTTGAACGCAGTCGACCGCGGCTGTGGCTACTACCACTACTCGAACAACGTGGTGGAGAGACGGTCAGGCAGAGGCACCACGCTGCTCCGTTGCGTCGCAGAAAGTACTGCAAGCGATAGAGAGATGCCCTTCAAGCCCGATCGCAAGAAGCGGGTAAGCTTCATGTGCCCTATCTGCCACCTCCCTGCGTTCAAGTGGATGCTCATCAAGCTCCCCCTCGTCACGGAGCTCAGTGACTCGATGCGCCGCACCCCGTTCTTTGCCCCGTTTTTTACACCGACTGGCACCGCAGTCCTCGATCAGCAGGTTCAGAGAGCGTTGCCACCGCGGTATGGGTCGGCATCTCGATGCCGATCCTCAGCCCCCCCGATCTCGCCATGCCGCACACCCCTGAGCCATACCGTAGTGCCACGCCAAGCGAGTGCGAGCGGCGGGCGCCAGGGGGAGGGTGAGGGGACTCCACCGGGTGGTGGCTGCAGCAGTATCAACGAAGGCAGTGAAGTGCACAGCTTCGCGGTGAGTCGTGCTGTTCCAGAGGCTACCTCCTCGCCTCTGTCTGCCGCAACAAGCTCACACTCCGCCACGCGAACGAGCGAAAACTCGCTTGAGCTGGTTCCCAGACCTGCAAGTCATTGCCGAACATGTGGGAAAGCTGGCCGAGGGCACCGGCGCTGCTACCCAGCGTCGCACGATCAACAAGCACGAAGCGTCCGCGTTCCATCGCCGCAGCCACTTGCACACCACGGAGCCGGCTTTGGAACTGTGCTGTACCAGGCAGATGGTGATGCAGACGACGCCCCTGCTGGGGACTTCGAGGTGCTGTGGGCAGTCGAAGCACCAAAAGGGGATCTTCGGCGCGCAGGTGCCGTGTCGCTGCCGCGGACTAGCCCTGTGGGACAGAGTGGAGCGCATTCTAGGTCAGCAAGCCAGCGCCATGAACGCCGGGGCCTATCAAATATGGACACCCAGGTGCTCTGCTGCCAGCCTTCACCGCCGCCTGTCTCATTGTCCTTTGAGTCACCACCGATTATCGCAGCAAGAGGATCCGAGCGGTCGCTGGCGCGAGTGGAAGCAGCTCCCGTAGAGTCCCATAGTGGCGCGAGCGACGTAACACGAGACTTTCCGTGGAATGCAGAGCTACTTCTGGGCGAAACTATGGCCCTTTGAGCCGGAAGAGCTGCTCTGTCACGGGTCGTTTTTTAGTTGAACCGTGGCCTGCCGGTGGTTCTCTTGTGAGAGGAAGAGAAAATAGACACGAGGTATGTGGTCGTTGTTCGATTATTCTTTGTGACTGCGCTGCCCAACGGAGCCCGCTTCTGTAGCCGTCACGTCTGCTTGGGGCGGACCGGGCAGCAGAGACAGCATTGTTTGCTGCTACGGATCGCTTCGATCACTGCGGCAGAGCAAATCTCTGTGGTCAACTGAGCCTTCTGCTCCGATTTTCACTGCTCATCCTTCGTCTCCTTGCTGTGCACGCTTGCCTTTCTCTTCTGATCCCTTTACGTTTCTCTCTCTCTTTTCTGTGTACTCTACGTGGGGGCAGGCAGCTCATTTGACGTTGGCTGTCAAAACGAGGTGGGGAGGGGTCTATCCAGCATACGATCGGTCACTCTACTCAACTCGAAGCCCAGCAGCACGACCGCGATCACAAGCACCGTACTAAAATAAGCCTCTGGGGCAGTTGTTTTTTCTGTTGTAAAAAAAGGTTCCGTTTAAGTAGTGGTGACGCCTTTCGTACCGGGGCTTTGCTCGCAGTTGCCGCGGCACACATGCCACCGAAACAGCGTGGGCACAACCTCACGGGGAGGGACAAGTTGTTTCGCAATGCGGTGGAACACGTGCACGTGGGCGTGGGCCACATCGCCCTAGGAAACGTTACGCTGAACCTCGCTGCAGGGCCACCACCTCCGGTGCCGTCTTCTGCTGACGCCTCATCGCCATTCACAGGGTCTTCGCTAAAGCTGATTTCCCAGAAGCAGTATGATCAGGAGCTTCTTGGTGAAAGTGCGTTCTTTACGGAGCTGAACGAGCAGCTGCTCTCTGTTGGATCTCTGGACTATAAGCGGTTCCGTCATGAGGTGCTCCCGTTGAGCAAAACAAAGGCACTGTTTGACCACAACGTAAAGCGGATCGCACAGAAGCTGCTGCTATGTTTAATGAACCGTCCTCAAGACTGCGTAAGCGTATCGGAGAAGAAGCCTGTGACCACGAATGTCAGCGCACCGGCGGAAAATGCAGAAGGCTTCGCAGCGTTCGCTCGGCTTACCGTAGCCTTTGCGCGTGACGCCGGAGAAAAATTTCTCGCTTTTTTTGAGAGCTTTCATTCAGTTCTGAATGCGTGCATTTACGACGCGCGAACAGGTCATCTCATCCCTGATGCAAATCGCCTGCAGATGGTGTTTCTTGTACAGGTGTCGTGGCTCCGAGAGATGCTTCCGTACATTGTACCAGTGGTTTACAAAGCGGAGATAAGCAGTACGAACGAAGGTGAAGCGGCGATGGAGCTTGAGTCAAAGCGTAAACTCATTGAGCGCATTATACGGGCATTCGTCATGCAGATGCGGGACACAAAGCCTTACATCCGCCGCCTCGCTGCGGAGTGTCTCGCGGCCCTGGCTCGACAGGCGCGACCGCTCACGGCGATGATAGTGGAAGTCGCCGCCCAACTCATTGACGAGGACCGCCGGAAGTCTCAGGTAGATGCAGGTGCGTGCAAAGTAGCGTCGCCATCTGAAGTATCGATGGCCGCAGAGGCGGGGGATGAGATGGCCGAAGATGCAGAGGAGGAGGAAGTGGACCCCATGACGCCGCAGCACATCTCAGGGAAGTCTGACGGAGCCGCTACATCTTCTACAAAGGCGTGGGAGGTGTATGTGAAGAATGTTCTCGCGTTTCACCCGATCACCGAAGGTCTGACCCACTTTGTCGCGGAGCTGCTTCGCGGAATGCGAGGCTCGCTAAGCACCCATTTCGAGGTGTTTCACGCCCAGCTGCTGGAAGTGTTTCACCTTACATCAGCCGCCGCAATGGCTTCAGGGGGGAGAAATCACGAAAACATAACCTTCGAAAGCGCATGTGAAGAGGTGAATTCTGCCGAGACAGAAGCTGCGTGCTTGCTACACTCAAGCGTGGCTTCATCGCTGTTTGTACCGATTGGGGAAAGCAGGCTCGTTGTACAGCACCTAGGAATTCTGGCTCTTGGCGAGGCGACGCAGATGGTGATTCGCGAAACCCGGAGGCTGCACCAGCAACTCACGGATCAACGAAGCAACCGTGAGATCGAAAACCCCATCGAGGGCCGAAAGCGATCACGTGCGCGGCCGGTGACTGGTGACACGCGGCACATCCCCGCAGATTGTTCAGCCGATCCGCTGTATCGCGTCGTTGATGCAACTACCTCGTCCTTTGTCCGCTTTACCACGGATGTGGTAAAGGTGCTACGGACGTTGGAGGCGATGTGTGCTTCTGCAAGCGATGGCACAACTGTATCGAACACCCGGGAGGTCGCCTCTGTCGCCATGGGCGTGGTCTCGCTCCGTGTCGAGCTGCTGCGGAGCACCGTACATGGTGACTCGTTCCTCTCCCTCCACGACTCAAGCACTATTAAGTTGCTCAGTGAGGCGATGGGGGCGATGCAAATGCTTCTCGCGCTCAATTCCCCACTTGATGAATCACAGCAGCTTATCAGCCGTGAGCGTATGAGCGAGGTGTGCTGTGGGGCACTCAACCTTCTCGCCCCGCTGTGTCTCACTACTGCCCTGAGTGCTCTCGACGCGCGGCATCGTCGAACCGTCGAGAGGGAGCTGCTGCTGCCTTTGGCAACCCAGGCGATGGATGTATTCACGTCCTTGGCTGATGCTGGGGTACTTCAAGTGAATAAGGACTGCGCCGTGGAAAGCGAAGTCAGCCAGGCAATGTGGGTTGCAACTGTGGATTCCACGTTGTTTGCGCTCGCGCAAGACACTCTCGAGAAGAACCATTCTCTATGCGTGATTCGAGAGCGTGACCGGGTCGAACGTGGGCTAACGGGATCCGGGAAGTGGCCGGAGGGGAGCAGCGGTTACGACGAGGACGCAACGGACGATGCTGAGGATGAATGCGACGAGGACGCGCCACCGCAACACCAGGGATCTTCGCGAGCGGCACTGATGAGTGGAGCTACTGGGCAGCTGTTTCTCACCGAAATCGGCCACTTCATCGCTCACCGTATCATTGGGTACTTCATGGACCAGGCAAACAGCGAGGTCGAAGCGCTCCGCACGAGTAAGCGGCCCCACTCAATCTCCACATCCGCTGCTGGAGCGACTTTGCCGACGAGAGAGCGATTCCAGCCAACCCTACGGCAGCATGTCACCACCCCCGTACTGCGAGCTGTAGGCGCAGCGCGCAAGGGCCTCCTATTGGCCCTCATGGCGAATGAGCGAGTGAACCCCGGTGCCGCAACGGTGCTTGATGTACTTCTGACTTTCGTTGAACCGAAGCCCGGCGCTATATCGCTGAGAGCAGTTCCTGGGAGTGGCAGAACCAGTTTTCAGACCAGCCTCGTGGCGCTCCTCACCGCCGTTGGCGAGCAGTATTGCAGGGCAGTTGCAGAGAAGGCAGGGTGGGGTATGTGGCAGGAGCTGCTTCATGCGGCCCTTCCACTTTTCACAAAAGTGGCAGAGGCTGCACTTCGTGGTCAGCTGGACAACACACACCGTATTGATATTCATCAGCGTTTCCGAGAGCTCATCATGCGCGTTCTGCGTGACACACGTGCGCGGCTTGGATCCTTTGACGGCAGAACACGGGTATCAACCAAGGGATCAAGTGACGCACAAACATGGTTATTCTTCACTGCAAGCGCTACATTGCTAACTCATCTTACGTATGGGCAGCAGAAGACCAGTTCGGAGGGTATGGTGATCATCAAGGCCGCGCGAAGGCGAAAGCGGACGTTGGCGGCTGATACAGGATGTATCACAGCCATCACCGGCGTTGGTGGTGACGCGAACAGCCCATCCGAAATGCAGCACAGGCAGGAGTGCATGGACCACTTCGAAGCAGCGATTGCATATCTTGCGTCGGGCATCCATTCGGAGACGTTGCGCCAGAGCAACGAGCTCGGGCCGGTAGGAAGTGACGACCCAGTGGATGATGATAGCGTCGCGCTCCTGCAGCGCGGGACAGCGGCGGTCCTGGACGGACTCAGTGTGTTCTTCTTTGCTCTCTCCACGAAGAGCACCCCTCATCACCCCTCCGATGAAACGGCTGCAGACGCTGCGCAGCTTGCCACCGATGGCATCGTGCCACTCACCACACAGCAGCAGCAGGCAGTTAAGCACTTGTGTTCGATCATGAAAAAGGACACACAAGAGCGACTAGTGCATCAACTGCTCCTTGACTCGCTGGCATCTCGTTGGCAGTTCCTACGTGTTCTCGCCCTCCGACTGCTGAAGCAGTTCTGCCACCCCAGCCTCTTCGAGCCCGTAGCGCCGACCAAGGATACCGTAAGTGGCTCTCTCTGTGGCTGCCATCCCATTGATCCATCGTTCTTTGATGCCCTTCTACAGGCAGAGCAATTTAACCCGCTATCATCGACCGGAAACTATGACGGTCTCCAGCAAGCATTGGCGAAACTTTCCTTTGCCGCCGCTGCCGGTAGTATCACGAACAGTTTTCAGCGGCTCATTCTTTCGCACGCCATGATTGGCCTTCTTCACCTGAAATTCGCGGACGCATGGAAAATCGCCCTTCGCATGCTCTCTGACCTCGTGCGGTGGGAGTCGACGTCGTATGGCTGCTGTATTGACCCTGTGGGGACGGATACAACGGCAGACGGACGCAAGATTTCGTCCGCCGAAGCAGGTGAGGATAGCAAGGCTGCGCGAGCGACTTGCCATCTACCGCCGGTGGTTTGGGACCAAGTAATACAGAAGTACGCTCGACTCTTGACATTCGGAGACGTTGTGAGGCACAGCAGCCACGTTGCCGAGAAGTTCGGACGTGCTGCAGGCGATGACGACGTCGTCGAGACTACGGGGGGAAATGACGCCGTGCTTAGGGCGCTTCTGGATGTTGATGCCGGTCTTTCGTTGTATACGATTCGCTTAAGTGACTCGCAGCGCCACGAGCGAGGTGAGTTGGTGAGCAGGGCATTTGCGGGCGTGTCATCATCATTTGGAACTGCCGCCGGAGCCTGCAGCTTGGGACTGACAGGCGACAATGAGATTCTCTCGTGGGGGGCGTACGCGGAGTCGGCTCTATCGCGTCAGACGGTGGGGGGTGGCGCAACCCGCATCGCGGTACTGATTAATAATCAGGCCACTGATCGGGCGACCCTTGCTAAAACATTTCTGGGAGGTCTAAGTGAAATGGTGAAACACATGCCTCGCCGAGATCGCCGTGTCGAGCTCGTCGAGCTGCTGCTGCGTGAGCTGGTGAATGTCGACCAGGGGTGCCACCCCAGTGGCCTCACACACCTTCGTGGCCTCGAAGAGCGCATCGTGCTTGCCATGCGAGCGTGCCTGGCTGCGCCTGGCATCGTCCCATCTGCCGCCGTGCAGAATCGAGCTGAGCGGAAGGAAAGCAGTATCCACGAGCGTGGCGGAAGAGGAGCTGCATCGGACGGCGATCTCCACAGCCGCGCTGAGTCTCTCAAGCAAGCAATGATGCTGTACTTGTCGCACACTAACAGCCAGCTGCAGCGAGCGGCTGCGGAGAACCTGAAACACCTGCGTGTCGCACCATACTCAGTGTATTTGGATAAACTGCTGCCCTTCACGGAGCCCACCCCGGCCACATTCCGCTTCTTGTCGACGTTTCACCTTGAAACGGAAGTACCCGAAGTGGACCGCGCCGAGTACGTCGCGGCAGCGATCGCGCTGTGCCTACCTAAGCTGAATCAAAACGTTGCCAAAGAGAAGAAGAAGGACCAGGCGGTCCTAGGCAGGCGAGTGATGGCGTTCCTCACGACGCTTACGAGTAGCGACGAGCTGGTTCAGGTTCTGGACAGCATTACGCGAAAGATCCTGCTCACGCACGTCACGAGTGGCCACGGGAGCTCTTTCTCGGACGGGGCCGAGAAGCGCCTAGCCGTCGCATACGACTTTGTTGCAAGCATCGCGCGCCCTGCAAAAGGAACTGCCCCTCTCGCTGCTGCGCAGGACACTCCGCAGACGGAGCGCCTCTCCGGCGGTGTGAGTGCACGCCGCATTGAGCAAATGTTCAAACAGCTGATCGTAGCGAACAATATCATGGCGCAATTTCTGAGTGCTGTGGGAAAGCGCTTTTCGAGATGGGCTGGATCGTGTTTCATCATCTCGCTGCAGTCCTACCTCGTGGCGTGCCGCCATATCCTACTTCCTGCCATCGAGCTGGCCCTGTACGATCGGCTCGGTGGCGCGACCCTCGTTGCTCCTCCAAGTGAAGTTGACGGGGCCACTACAGCTCGTCGCGATGAAGCAGAGCAAAGGAAGCTGGCTGCGAGCCTCGCCACTAGGTACACTCGCGCAGGTCGACTCTCCAAGCTAGCTATGGCTTTGCGCAAGGGAGCGCTGAACTCGGTCCTGCTGCTGAATGAGCAGTTTCCAGGGGAATGTATGGGTATCGTCGAAGCGCTTCAAACTGCTTCACCTGAGGAGGACCTCCTCCGCCGGTTCCTTTGTGCACTCTACGAAAACGCGAAAGGCCGAAAGCTCGGTGACGAGACGGCCGCACCGCCATCTCCTTTGGCGGAGGCAGAGTCGCCGTCGACAAACTCCGCGCTGTCGCCCGTCATCACCAGTTTTGCAGAGCCGGTTCTACGACTTGTTGGGTCTTGGCTTCGGAACCCCACCATGTACCCTCTTCTTGCGGCCCACGGAAATATCGTAAATGCGATGTTTGGTGACACATTCGGTGGGCAAGCGCTTGCGATCCAGTCGACGAAGTCGCAGCGCCTACAGCTCTCACAGGAGCTTGTGTACAAGGGCCTGCAGTGCCTTGCTGATATCCTCCTGGTCGCTGACCAAGAGTTCGTTGTTTCTGCTGGTCTCTATATTTCGCATGCATCCCCTGGGACGAGTACTACTCTGCGGGAGACCTTTGTCAAGGAGCACATTGACACGGTCTTTGACTTCCTGTATCGATTGATCATGCGCGGGTCTGCCACGAGCGTGGCGCGCGGCAACATGGTTGCATTCACCGCGGCCGCGGGCCGTGGCTCCGGCGCCAAAGTTGATGGTGGCGCTGGTGGACGGTGGAAAGGTGCTCAGCGACGTGAAGCAATGGGGTTCAACCTGAAGATGTGGAAGGAGATAATGCAGACTGTGGCCCTACTCTCTGACTTTGTGGGCGTGCGCGAGGGCTTGGTAACCCTGCCTGCCGCAGAGGGTCCGCCGCGAAGCCGGCGAGAGGTGATGGGAAAGCTGGGTAAGCTCCTAGAAATCGCCTTGAAGTTCTGCACACACCCGTCGTGCGTAGTGGATACTGAAACGGCGCTTATGGCGACCTCCGTGGTTGAGTCGCTCGTTGCAAAGCTGGACACAGTCTCGACTACTCGCCACTACAGGCGACTGGCGCTGCTTCTCAATGTGGTTACCATTCCTGCGGCGCGTCTGAGTCTCTGCCGTGCCTTCAAGGATGCATCCACGAAACTAGACATACTGGGTGGCCAGGGCTCAGCAAGCCATGATGAAACCGCGGAAACGGAGGATGCGCGCGCAGTGATGAGGCAGCAGCTGACTGCGGTAGCAAGGGTGGTGAGCTGTCTGAATAGCTTCGAAAACGAAGAAAGTTGCGAGCGGTACGACTTTGAACTACGATTCCATACGTTCACTTCCCTCCATCTCTTCTTTGCCAACAACGGCAACTATGGGGCGTTACAGGGAAGGCACGGTGCCCGGCAGGAGGCAAGCGGGGTTCTGCGAGATGTCTCGGTGGGCCAGGACACGGGAGGCTCTGGGGAGCGACCGACCGCAGTGCGTAACACCCACCGGCGCGAGCGAAACTACAGTGGGGGGCACGACGTGAAGATCCCGCTGCATAAAAGTACGCTGCCGTACCTGCTGCTCGAGGGTCTCTTCGCCATTGCGGCAAACGTGATGTTTTTCATTCGCGACCCGGAGCGCACGATCCGATCCATGGCAGTACAGGTGCTACACGCCCTGGTACGTTATGCGGCGACCCAACCGCACCAGAATGCATTCGCTTTTTTGCCGTTAGGGCTGGGCACCACCCACGCCATCGCAGGTTTCCCGGTAAATACTACGCGTGGGTACGGAAACAGCGCTGGCCCCAGCGATGGCGACGAAGAGCGTATGGACGGCAACGAAAGCGGTGATGATGATGACCGTGACGATGGCCCGGAGGAGGCTGATGTTCACGATGACCCGCCAGCGATCGCAGTGGAGGAAGCGAGTGGCTCGGCTTCTGCGTCGTACTCCGACGCCGTACTGGGGCACGTGATCCGCACGACAGTACTACCATCGCTGCGTCGGGGTGTTGTCGCGAAAGACGTCCATGTACGTCTCGACCACATGAGCTCCTTCGGCGCGTTGGCGCGGCATTACGGAGCCGCGTTCCCGTCGTTTGCAGCGCTTTACTCAGTGAATTCAGAGCAGAATTTCTTCACAAACGTCGGACATGTCCAGCATCGCTGCCGCTTAAACGCCCTGGCGCAGCTACGGCTGCACTGCGCAGAATTGAACATACGTGATTTGATGCGCGTGTTTGTTCCGTTCCTGTTGGTTGCCATCAAAGACTTCAGCGAGGGTAAGCGTGATCTGCAGAACCTGACGGAAGGACGCTCAAAAGGCTACAATGACGCGGTCCTTACCACTGTCGCCACTATTGCTTCGTGTCTGCCATGGGAGGGGTATCACCACCTCATAACAATGCTTCTGTCGTCGGCCCGGGACAATGATGCCAACGTCACATTGCACGCGACGATGCTTCGTGGGGTTGTCAAGGTGCTTGAGCAGTTTCATTTCCTCGGTCAAAAGGAGCACACGCACGGAACCGACGACTCCGCGACGATCGCAGGAAACGCCACCCGGAAACCAACGCGGTCACGTAGCGAGAGAATCATTCATACGCTGGAATCAGATATCCTCCCGCAGCTGTACCACTACATTTCAGGCGGACGCGGCAAGCGAGGCGCAAGCGCCGCTGCGGCGTTGAGTGCAGAGGTAACACGTGGCGCTGAACACACGGTGGACGCGCTGAAGCGTGATGCTGACGATGCGGTGGCAAAGAGTCTCTCGCACCCGCGCGTCCAGCTTCCTGTCGTGGTTGCGATTTCGAAGGTTGCTCGCCACTTGACGGAGGAAAAGTACGCCGAGCATTTAGACCGCCTGCTGGATGAGGTGATCCGCAAGCTGCGGACGAAGAATGATGCAGTGCGTGAGAGCGCGCGAAAGATCCTCTGTGCCATGATGGCTGAGGCTGGCCCGGGGAAGCTACGAGTCGTCATTTCAAAGCTTCGCGACAATTTTGTTCATGGATATCAGTTGCACGTGCTCGGCTACACACTCGTTTCGCTCTTGATCCACTTGTATGAGCCTGTTGTGCGTCCTTCGCGAGGCGCCCCAAAAGCTGCTGCGTCTTCAGCTGCAGTTGAGAGCAAGGAAGCTGCTCTGCCAGCGCGGCAGGGCATCGCGGAGGCGCGGACTGCGAAGGAATACGCTACTCTGTGCCTAACTAACTGCCTCGACCAGCTTATGGCAATTTTCATCGATGGCTACCTTGGCGAGATTGGCGAGCAAAAGGACCAAGTGGAGCTAATGAGCACGATGGTCGAGGTCAAAACCAACCGCTCTTTGCAGGGGTTTGTGGTGTTGGCAAAGCACTGCAATGCTTCAGAGGCAATGAACGCCTTTGTGCGATGCGTGAAGTGGGCACTGTGCCCGCCGTTGGACGAGGAGACCCAGGCGGCACCCGTGGGGGCCGCATTTCTCACTTCCTTTGGGAGCGGGAGTGGGAAGTACATCCGTGGTCAGAAGAACGCCACCGCGGACATTCATTTTGTCAACAAAGTTAGACTGCTTGCAGTTCGTGTCGCGCGAGGCTTGATGACTAACCCGACGCTGCAGCTTGACCAGTCGTTCCTGCTGCTACGTGATATGCTGAGACGCCACAACGAGCTGCGCGAGCAGAAAATCCGCGAGTTTGAGGCGAAGGACGGCACCCGGCGGATTCGTGGGGCGGTACAGATGCTTACCGCTGAGAGAAACAAGAGCTTCCGCGACCGGTACGAGGACAACTTCGCCATCCAGCGACGGCCTGAGCGAGCAGATGTAGACTTTCTGTCTCACACGGTGGTTGCTACTCAGCAGAAGCAGAAACTACGCGCGTATCGGGGCCGGTACGGAAAAACCGTATCCGACGCAGCGAAGGACTTCTCCCGCGAGGACCCTACAACGGCCGTGACGCTTGACACGCTTGATGAGTTCTGCTTGAAGTTCCTTCTCAGCGTTCTGCGGCGAGCGCTAGGAGTCGGTAAGGAAAAAAAGTACAGTTTCGCCGAGGCCGCTCAGCAAAACAGTGACGACGACTCTGACAAGGAGGCGGCCTCTATAGGTGGTACAGGAGATGGCAATGACGGTGAACACGGCGAAGAAGCGGCAGGGCAGCGCGATCCATGTGGTAGTGACGCCGAGGAAGAGAGTGGTAGTTTGGCCGCGGAAGAGGACGACAATGAAGACCTCGAAGTGAAAAGCGTGGATGAGGACGACGAGTTCGAGCAGCTTGTAGGGGAGGAGCAGGAGGCGTACGTGGGTAATGGAGGCCCTTCTGACGGTGACGGTGTATCGCTCGGGGAGGACACGGAGGAGGCACCCAAAGGTGGCGACGCAGAGGCAGTTCAGTCCACGAAGCCGAGTACGCGGAAGTTTTCCGCCGCGACGCCATCCCGCGTGCAGCTCGCGGCGGCCTTCACGGCGAAGCACAGGGAACTCCTGGAGTCGCTTGTTGTCGTCGTGCTCAACACCCTTGAGGGTGAGGGCAGCGATGCGGTCGTTAGTAATGCCCTTGACGTGCTGCACGCGCTGCTGACATTGCGGCCACCGCTGCGCGTTATCCGAGAGATGGATGGGCAGGTATTCGGCAACGTGACTATGTACTTCGGCCGCGGGGGGCCTATCAAACAGCGTGCCATGCGTGTTGCCGCAGCGGTGGTGACCCACCAGCAGTTCGTCCTCTCTGATAAGCAGGCGACCTTCCTCTGCGACACGGTGCGTACCGAGGTGGTGGAGCGCAGTCCGTTCCTCTCGATGTCGCTCTCAGTCCTTCTTGCGGTCGTGTCGAAGCACGCACATGTGGTGGAGGTGTATGATCTGATCCCGCTGGTCACGGAGTTGCTTGTTCACGTTGCATACAAGAAGCTGATCCGGACGCGTTGCATCGCGATTCTAACGCGCTTTCTCACCGAGTACCGCCTGACGCGCGAAAAGTTCCGGTCCCACCTGGATATGTATGTTCGTAACCTGGACTATCCTGAGAGCGTTGGGCGCTTGGCGCTTCTCGAGCTTCTCCACGCTCTGGTCTATCGCCTCCCCACCGCGGTTCTGCAAGGTGAGGCGACGGTGCTCTTCATCCCTGCCGTCGCAACACTCTGTCACTGCGAGTGGCGCGACTGCCGAGAGAAGGCGAGCGCTATCCTCAAGGACCTCGCGCGCCTGGGCGGGGTAGACGTACTGACACCGATTCTGCGCCAGTGGACGGCGCCGCTGACCAACGATGGTGAAGGTAGTACGCGCCTGCGGTTAGGTCCCGAGCTGCGCTCGCTTGCCGCGAACGCGATGCAGGTGTGGGCGACCATCATTCCCGCCGCGCTGCCCCGGGGTTGCGACGCGGTGGTCGACGAGGCCCAGGAAAACTTTTTCTGGGAAAGCTGCTCGTGGTCTCTCCCAGCGGTCGTGGCTGCGGTGCTTATGAAGCAGACTCAGCCAAAGGGCACGGAGGGCCAAGACCTGCGACTGAAGTCGAAAAGAGAGGTTGAGCTACGTTGCTGGTCGCTGATCTACTTCGGACTTCGATGCGCAGAGGCGATGACCGATGCGGCCCCTGGTCGACTGTTCCCCGCCCTCGCGCCGCAGCTCGTACCCCACGTGGTCTCCAAACTTGTGTCCCACTCCCACCCTTGGGTCCAGGGGGCGGCGCTACGCTGGCTGCAGAAGTATCTCTATGGTTACGTCGAGTCTGCAAGCCACTACCTGACACTTTCAACGGTGTCCATCGCGGCTGCAGCGGTAGCCGCGATCGGAAAAGGAGGATCGCGTCACCTGGCCGCCCTTCCGGTGCAACCTTTCGTCGCATATATCGGGGCGCATGACATGTCCGAGGATGGGACAGAAGTGACCAGCGCAGGTTACTCCTCCGCGCCCGATGTGCTGATGACCCTCTCCGCAGTATCGGCGGCCGCAAAGAAAGTAATCACACTGATAAACGACTCTGACGTTCAAGACGAGCGCTATGGTGCGTTCCGAGCTCTGCAGGATGGGGCGCGGCGTGATGTGGTCAAGGTCGCGGTGTTTCTTTGCCGAGCGCAAATGCAGTTGTGCCTGACAGCCATCTTGCGGACAATGTACGCGGGTCATGCAAAGCTGGCGGTCACTCAGACCTCGCAACCATTGGGCACTGCAGAGCAGTGGGCTGCCGTGGCGCGAGAAAATTCACGGATCCTTCAAAATCACGAAGCGCTCTCACACCTGCGGTCCTTGCGTCAGCAGCTCCAGGCCGTAGCAGCCCCGATCATCCAAAAGGGGAGCGTGGCGACGTACGTTGTGCGCTCGACGTCACTCATTCAGCTTTTTGGTGGTCTCGTGTCGCTGCTGCCGCAGGTCGCAACTTGCGGAGACTTCATGGGTGAGCTTTCCGGAGCTGCGGCGATGGCTGATGGCCGAGAGGGCGGAGCAACCTCATTGCTTCCTCCCACCCTACAATTGCTCTTGGGGCTTCACACCTCGTGTGCTGCGTCGCCAAAGGCCTTTAGCATGCAGGAGCGGAGGCGTGTGCTTTCATTGCTTATGGAGGTGCAGGCAAGTCACGCAGTCTCTGCCGCAGCAGTTCCGCTCTCGTTTCTGCGCAACACAGTGGTTCCGCTGGTCGTCCTGGGGATCAAAAGCTCGAATGTAACCGTTCAGCTAGTGAACACACTGTCTGTGCAGGCCCAGTCCGTAATTCATCAGCAGCTGGAAGCCCGTGGTGACGTAATCTGTTTTGATGGGGAACAGTTACTGCGAAACCTTCACGAGGCGATCACGGCAGCCCCGAGGACACCGTTTATGACAGGTGTCGAGCGTGCCGCCTTTGCTGCGCAGTACGGTGGTCCCGCGGCCCACGAAGGGAAAAACAGTTCTCGTGAAGAGACTTATTCAGCCAACTCCGCCACCGAGCTTGGCCGTATCATCATGGGTCTTACTTCGAGTGCTCTGGAGCACATGGAGGAAAAGAAGGAGATTCGCTTTCGCAAGGAGACCCGCAAGGCCGTAAAGCGCAGCCGAAGCATCATCGACGCGCACAATGCAGAGTTCATCAACTCTAAGCGTAGTCGGAAGACTGGTGCGTAGGGTGGCTTGAAGTGGGTACAACAACAGCAACAACAACAAACACCGTGTGTAGGGGGCGTGCTTCCCGCTACATGCGCCTGGCATCCGCTCAGCGCGCGACGAGGATAGGCAACTCGTATTGGCGGTGCCCGTGGAATCGAGAGGGGTGTGATGAGGGATGACGTCTCAAAACCGGTTTGTCGAACCTTTTTTTTTACCTCTGCATTTTGTTTTACCGTCGGTTAATGGTTGGAAAGCACCTGTAAAGAAGGGCAGGTGAGGGGGCAGTGGCCCCAGCTTGGGTGGACTGATGGGCCGGGTGGAGGTTGAGAGGAGAAGAACAAGAGCGAAAGTAACTGCTCATTGGAGAGCCGGGTGTTACCGTAGGATGCGGTGGAAGAGGCCCTGTACCTCGTGTGAGCAGGCTGAATAATCGAAACGTAATCAACGTGCACGCGCATACGCGACCAGTCTACAGGGAGGCGCGTGGCGCCTCTTTGTATGTGTATGTGTATGTGTGTGTGGGGGGGGCTAGGAAAGTCACTCGGCGACGCAGGACATCACGGCGGGCTGTCCTGCGTCGCAGTGGAGGTGGCGTTGCTGCCTTTCTCGGTCACCTCGTGCCGCCTGCCCCAGAACTTCTTCCCGCTCCTGTACCATTCGGCTTCTTCTTAGGACAAGTGAGGGGGGTAGGATGCACACGGATCAGCACAGCCACGCGGTAGAGTGCCGCACAACTGTTTTGGTAAGGAAGGCTTCCACAGTGTGCAATATCCGAAGGAGGAGTCACGAACGTTGTGCGTTCCAACGGACCCGCCACTTCACGCGATACGCTGTGGGGTGCTACGTTGGCCTTGCAGGTGGTGGGTGGGCCACGGGACCCCGCCCATCGTTGGCTACGGCTCAAGGGCGGGCGCTGGATCGACCTGCATCCGCTGGACAGGCTGAGAGAGAATTGTGTGAGGAGGTACGAGGAGGACGTGGTGGTAGAGTGTGAGAGAAAGTGCCTGTGTGCGGGGTAACGGGGAGGGGGGTGGAGGAAGAGCAGGGGAAGGAGAGGGAGGGAGGGGGGGGGCAGTTGAGGCGCGTGGCAGTGCGGGCGGGGTGAAACGGGTACGTCGAACCGCCACCCCTCCGACCTTCAGCGCTTTCGCCGTCACGCGTGCCGCCCACCATGGCAGACATTCGGTATGAAGCACGGTATCCTTCGGCGGCGCTGAGCCTTCGGGCCACCCGCATCGCCCAACAAAGCTCCTTGGACGTTCCGGGCGGGTACTCCTCCGCACGCAGCGGTGATGCGGACCTCGTGTCGTCGGAGTCGCGAAGAGGCTCGGTGGTGCAGCCTTTGCCGAGTCCCGGCCGGCAGCGCCGCATTGGCGGAGTGCCTGGCGAGAAGGAGGCCCCGGCGCTGGGCCAGCAAGCGCCGGGGCCGGTGCGGTCCGCGAGAACCCGGCCTGCCGCGGCTGGGCGGGAGGGGGGCATGCCCGACGGCACCCTGACCTCCTCGGGGCCACTGGGCCCAGCGCGACACCGCGAATCGCACCCCGCGTCAGAGCGGGTGAGGGGGTCACGGATTGGCGCCACAGCGTCCCGAAAAGCGGTGGCACCCAGCGCACCTAATCCGACTGCGGCATCCTCCGGGTTTCTCTCCGCGCAATCCGGTGACAGGCTGCAGGGACCCAGCGCTGTTCGAAAAAAAAAAGGTCACTCGGCGAAGGAGCCGAGGGGGTCGCTCGGCGAGGCGAACGTGGCAGACCACCCCTCCACGTGGCACCGAGCTGGCGGCAACTCCCACGGGAAGGTCCCTGGTGGTGGGGCCGGAAGCTCCGGCCCCTCAAGTCGAGTCGCCACCCCGCGTCTCACCCCGGCGTACTCGGGGCACACTCACACTCACCACCACAGCCACCCTACCCATGCGCTCAGCGAGCCGGGGACAGTGCTGCGGATGGGGCGCACCGCCGCGGAGCAGCCGTACAGCAACCTTGTGGCGTCGCCTGACCCGGTGCATCCGTCCAAAACGCAGCATGTGGCCAGCTCTGGGACCGCTACGGCTGGTGTTACCCAGCGACTCGCGCTGGACAGTTACGCCAGTAACCGAGACGGGGCCTCTTCCGGTCGGCAGGGCCGACATCTGGCACTTCTAGAGCCAAGTGGACTCCCTTTGTATGAGTCTCCTCCTGTTGAGCATCGCCATCTCTCACAGGTCACTGGGCGGAAAATCGCATCGCCGCGCACTCCGCAGATGACGCACAACGTGATGGAGGGCGTTAATTTCCAGGATGCGCTAAATAGCAATTCCACCCCACTGGGGACGGCGATTCCTCTGCGCCCTGCGCCAACCACGAAACACAACACCGAAACGGGTGAGTTAACCTCCGCCATTGCTCTGCCCAGCACACTGAATCGACACGTAGGCTCCTCCTCTTCGATGACACTCGACGGCTACGACATCAGCGAGAGTGGGATGCAGCTGAATTCCGCTGCTCCTACGGCCGCTGCACTGCGCCTGCAGGAGGAGGAGCGAATCCTCCGCCAGCAGATGGGGCTTGACCCGCCGTGGGCTACTCGTTCCGCGGTTAGCTACCGAGATAGCGATATCGACGTGGCAAGCGCCTCGTCCCCAGCTATCACCCCCCGCTTCCAGGAGCTCTACCGCGGTGGAGGTGTCCTCTCGGGCGGGTCGGATCGGCATCCCCCCTGCGACTCCAGAGGTGAAAGCGAGGGAGCGCCAAGAGCGGGGCGTGGCCCTATTGTCACGGAGGAGTGGGCACGGAATATATTACACAAGGGCGACGAGGAGTTCTTGTATCGCTCGCAGATTCTGCGCACCAGCGTGGGGCCTGAGCACGCAAAGGTAAGTGACGCAGAGTGGGCGGCTCGGCAGCGCCAAGTAGGTCTCTTAAAAGCACGACAGGAGCGGTTCGGTGACCGGCTCCTGCGAGTGGGGAAAGCGGGCCAGCTGGGCACCCAGGCGCAGAACCGCAGGGCGCACATGGATACAGCCCGGCACCAGCCATCTACAATTGGCCGGGTCCCGGCAGCTCAGGTCGTGCTGCGCCCCCCCGTGGGGCGTCTGAAAACGCCGCGTGACGCAGAGGCTGGCGGGAGGAGCGCGAGCACGTACACCGTGCCGTCAACAACACGGTCATCGTCAGGAGCCGAGGTCGAGCGGGCCACTGACCGATTGGCGCAGACGGAGGAGTCGCAGTCCGCCACTGTGACCAGGCCGATCCCAGTGGAGCCGGAAAGTGACTACAACGGCAGTCGTGGATGCAGTCAGCCCAGCTTCCCGTTTTCCTGCGATCGTAGCGACAGCGTTGCAAGTAGCAGGCAAACAGCGGATATCAAAGGGTACCGGCTGGAAAACCTTGCGGGGCGCGCGCAGCTCACTACTATGTCGCCTGAGATTTCTGGCTCAAATGTTGCACGTGCGAAGCGCATTGAAGAGGCTAACTTTAAGAAGATGCGTGAAAGGCGTCAGCTTACTTTCTTCACACCAGTCCAGCCAAAGGCGTTGCGAGAGCTTACATTGCGATCTCCAGCGGGGCGCCAGAGCGGTTCCTCTGGCGAGGGGGCGGCAGGTCGTGGAACCAGAGGCATCCGAGCTGTCCCTGGTGGCTTGTTTGGTGGGCCCCGCCGCTCGTGTGCTGAGGGCCCTTTGAGTGCCCCCGGGGTGGGCCTGGATGATGTCCATGCCTCAGGCCACCACGGTGGCAGTGCTGAATGGGCAGCCACCGTCGCTCCGATGCTACCGTGGGTGTCATCCTCAGCTATTTTCGCCCCGTCGTCTGCGACGGGTGCCCGGCCGGTCTTGCCGTCATCAGCGGCCTCAACTGCGCACAACCAAAGTGCACAGCTGCTTCGCAGCGCCGCGAATCAGCAGACGAGGCACCAAAGCAGTCGCAGCCCAAGTGTTGGGAGCAGTCGCAGTCCGTCGCAATCGAGAGCCGCCGGTGCGCCGCCAGGTACCGCCACTAACATATTCATTTATGCCATCCAAGACGCACCGGGGGCCCGAGGGTCTGATGAAACCTCACTGACGTCAGGTGGCCGCGAGGCCGTCGTTCACGGCGCAAAACTCGCGGCATCGCCTAACTCGGTCTCTGAGGTAACCACCGTCATGTACAAGCGCTCTGCGTCTGGGAGTACCCTGATTCTGCCGTCTTCACTGTATCACCAAGCAACCCTGCAGCACCAGAAGCAGCAACTACTTGCTCGGCTCGGCGCCTGTGCGTCTCCAGCTCGAAATGTGTCCCCTCCGGCAGAAGCAGACGGCGCGGGAACGGAGCTGTCACCGGAACACTACGATGTCCAGCCTCGTTGCGACTCACCACCTGGAATGGTGGATCTCACCGCTTCGCCGTCACCACTGAGAGGAGCTGAGAGCCACGGTTTTTACGGGGCCGGCCACGCTGGGTACTCCCCCGCCCAGTCCACCGCTGCGGGCAGTGGTGCGTATGACCGCAGTCCGAGCCAAGTCCATCCGCCGCCGATTGAGCTGGGCCACACTGAGCGACGTAGTCGACGCAGCAGGTCGGAGAGTGAGGAGCCACAGCCAACTTCGTACGCGTGGGTGCCGGTCAGTATTGATGATGTTGCTCGCTTCGCAGCAGACCCTCTGTTCATGCTTGCGAGTGAAGAAAACTTGGGTCGTCTTGTAGTCCAGGACGCTGAATTCTCGGAGCGTCATCAGTGGCTTACACCGAGGCACGACATCTTGATTAGAGCGGCAGAGGTGCGAGGCAGGCGCTCGCCTCCCGACGCCCGCGGCAGCGATGGCGAAGGTCATGTGCGGGGCAGCGCAGCGACCTGTGAATCGCACAATGGGACGTTGACGGAGCGAAACGATCAAAGTGAGCGTGCGCAAACGCCGCCCTTCAAGACATTTGGCACGGTGAGAAGCATTACCGAACTGGACGCGGACGACCTAGCGGTGTACTCTCTGTCGGGCGTTCCAACGGCCTCGCTAGCCTCGTCACCGACCATTACCACTGTATCCCCTTCGCAAGCCAGTGATTCGTACCAGCGGCGCGACCCGCCCCAGTCCCGGCACGATACCGACCGAGAAGCCATTTCGTCAGCCGGGCAGCACCGGCGAAGTCGCCACTGCGGATCGTCGATGACGGGCCAGCCGCCCGTACAAAAACTGTCCCACTCCGCGGCTGGCGGTGAGGACCGAGCCCGTGGTGTCCCATCACTTGAGGCGATCGGCACAGCGAGACGGAAGGACGTTGGCGAGGAGCATGCATCATCACCGAACGCCCCTCCAACGACTGTAAAGCGCCAGAAGAAGAGCTCCGTCAATCGTCGATATAGTGATGTTCAAAACTCGCCATTTACCTCACAGGAGCAAGATATGCCTACCCCGCTCGAAGGCAGTGGCTCGTCGGCCTCTCTGCCCGGCGCACGCAGCAGAACATGGAAATGGGGGTGCTCCGATGATCTTCCAGACGCCAGCGCTGTTCCCCCGGACGGTGTGCCCCGGGAGGGTTCGAGGGAAGATTCCGCGGCGAGTTGGAACCCCCATGACACAGGCAAAGCGCCGAAACCAACGTGCATCCCCAAAGTACCGCAGGTTGTGGAGGTTGCGGAGACACCGCCCATGCGGCACATCGATCCCGCTAGAGCCAGAACGCGCGATGAAACTCACCAATCAGGTCCACGTGGTGGGCAAAAAACTGTGCCGTCGTCGGAACCACAGCGGGCGCCTACCGATTGTCAGATGGCCAACCACGTGTCCCGCGGAAAGACCCCTGAGGTGGCGATCCCCGGCCAATTCGAAGCAGATGGAAGGAAAAAGTCCAGATCACCAGGGACTCATCGCTTAGATGCGCAGGGTACACCGCAGGTCCAGGCGCCTTTAGCCGTCGACAACACCACCCTGCGTACCACGATCGTCGATGAAGATCCAGAGTCGCGGAGTCATTCACCTGCACCACAGTTGTCACAGTCGTCCACGCCAACTCGAACCCCGGCGAGGTCCTCAGCGAGACTGGTTCAGGCAAACATATCAATGCCACCGCATGGAGTAATGGTATCACCGTCCACATCGCCTTCTTCAGTAACATCGACCACCACACCGCAGCGGCGCGTTTTGCCAAAGAGCAGTATTGCGCCGCAAGATCATTGGATCCCTGGAACACATGGCCGCGCAGTCGACGACGCTACTGGTTTGGATAGCCAGGGTCGCAGTAGACCCACGAGCCACGACACAAACATCAAAGCCATCGACTCCCTCTCTCATAGAACGCTAGAGGTCGCCGTCTCTTCATCTTTACTGAAGTTTGTCTGCCTGATAGGTCCTGCATCAGCCAGCGGCGAGTCCTACCCGCTAGACGCCGGAGTCGACTCCCGCCCACTACGTGCTGCAGATGAAAAGCGACACGCCTGCGAGCACCTTGAGGAACTTCGTGACTTTGTGCTGTTACAGCTGTACGAGCACCGTGGGCGCGGTCTTTCCCCACTTAAAAAGCAAAAGCGCTCCCTCGTAGTCATTACGCAGCCACGCCTCGCGTCAGGTGAGAGTGGGAATGGGTTGCCTTGCTTTCGAGACCTTCTGTGCGACATGGCTGGTGCGGCCTCGACCGCAGTTGAAGCCGAAAGCACGCCTTCTGACAGCGACGCGAATGTTGCGGAAGACAACGATGATGACGTAATGGATGATGGCAGCAATTACCAGCAAAATGTGAAGTATGTGCTGGATACGTTTGGCGGGTTCTGGAGCTCGGACTTCCATGAGGAAGGTGACGGCCGCGGCCTCTCTCTTCAGGCGCAAGGCAATCTTCTACTCTTTCAGGGTCAAGACAGGGGTGACGAAGTGAAAGATGGCGACACTACTGCCGAGTAATGTAGCAGGGCACACTTGCAGTGTCAGCGTTCGGGCTACCATGTACCCGATACGTTCTACGTTTTGTACACGTTGCCTCGGTACCTCACCATACACTCCTCCTCCTCCCCCCCCCCTACCCTCCTGCTCGTAGTGGTCGCGCAGATGGAGCCTCGCACCCATGAACCCGGTTGCGGCCGAGCCGATTGGGAGGGGAACGCTGCGGGTATGCTGAAGAAAAATGGGGTATAGCTAGCCACAGAGCACGCCCAGGCAGATTAGTGCCGGTGCTACTGTAGCGAAGCGCATCACGTGCTGACGGTGTGATCATGTGGGAGTGGAGTGGAGGCCGATCTGTTGCATAGGTGGAGGTAGAGGGAAATGTGCCAACCCCCTTTCCTCAGTTGCCTAGAGAAATTTGATGTTACTGATGATGCATTGAATCATCGCTAGACGAACGTGGCTACAGTGCCCACCCTCCTCTTTCACGTGCATTTGATACGGTATACGAAATAAGCGAGAGGAGAGCGAGCCGCGGTGCTCTAACTACCGACACCTACCCCACTATTCACACGCACCGCCGTCTCATATCTATTGGTACCGTGACTTCCAGTGGGTGTGACGTTGACGTGAAAGCTGACTGGTGAGCCCCTCGCTCCAGCACGTACCCTGCTACGCGGTTCTCCCCTCTTTGGAGCCGTCCGCTTGTGACGGTGAGGGTGGTGGGATTGGATGGCTGAGGCCGATGCTATCAAAGGGCACCCCACGTGGAGGCCCCTGCAACATGCGACTACGCTCCACCCTACTCATATCATAGCTGTGGTGACTGCAAGGTGGTGTCGTGTTCTTAGTGTGGAAAGTCTCCAGGGTAGCGTGGCGCCTTCTCGGGCCCTACTTCCCACTCCCTCCTCCCCGCTATCGTCCCACTCCTCTCACCTATCCACCGAGGCAGCGCGTCTGCTCTTCAGGCTGCTCCAGTGCACTAGAACCATAGCAGAACTGGTTCTACGAGGACCGCGAGGGCAAAATGCGGCGACAGCTGGGAGAGACCCTGCTTGGGGGCCTCTCGGAAGGCTTCCGTCACACGGCACTGCCTGCACTCACGGGCGCGGTGTCGCGGAGCTGGCCAACCACAGGGGCCTTTGGCGCGGTGGGGACGCTAGCTGGCTCAGGGGCGACGGCCGTGCAGCGCCGCTTCGTAGGCCCGCGGCAGTACGCGCCAAAAGGCTATCGCGAGGCGGCGGGACGACTGCCGATGACTGAGGAGTTCGGCGAAGAATGCAACGACCTTGCCAAGGTGGCTCACCAAACGAAAAACTACGGAGATGCGATCAGTTTGTATGACCGCGCGCTCACCATGCGCCGCGAAAAGTATGGGCCTATTCACGAGAAGTGCGCCGCTACCCTGCACAACATTGGCCGAGTGTTCCTTGACATGAAGGAGTATGGCGCCGCCGAGAACGCGCTGACGGAAGCTGCCGCCATCTACGAGCAGGTCGATGGCGAGCCCAAGTCGACCAGGTACGCAGAGAGCCTGGCACTGCTTGGCCTGGCGTACGTTCATCTTCAATTTCTGGAGGAGGCCGAAAAGGCGTTTAAAGACGCCATTCGCGTCTTCCGCGACACGTGCTACAACCACGGGGAAATGACGTGGCTGCCGCACGCGCACCAGCGGGACCTACCGCTGAAGGACCCGCACCTCACCCCGCTTGCCTCCGCGGCTCACGCGCTCGCCGACTGCGCGCAGCTGTTCCTGATGAAGGGTCAAGAGCACCAGGCCATCACCTTCCTCGAAGAGGCTCTGGAGATCCGTCGTTATCTATACAGCAACCACAACAAGTACCGCCCAATGATAGCGCAGACACTGAACAAGTTGTGCGAGTTGAAAAAGGCTGTCAATGACTCCACAGGGGCGGAGATGTGCATCAATGAGTGCATTGATATCTGCGTCGCGACCCTCGGGCGGGACTCACCCGCCACCGCGCAGGCGACGAGCAGTAAGGCATCCCTGCTCGCGGCGCGAAAGCAGTTTCGCGAGGCGCTGAAGCTGTACGAGGAGAGCACGACCACATACGCGCTTGCTCTGGGGAAAGACTCAGCGTTGTTTGGTCTTGAGCTCATTAAATTAGGCCGCATTCAAGAGCTATGCGACGACGTTGTTCTCGCGGAAAAAACGTATCGGCGCGGCATCGAGGTGATCAAACGGGTCATTGGGCCGGACTGCGAGCAGCTGGCAGAGGCGGATACGTTCCTCGGTTCGCTTCTTGCGAAGCGGCAGCAGTTCGACGAGGCCATTGAGCTCTTCCGCGAGGCCGTGCGGATTCGCAAGATGAAGAACAAGAAGGATCACCAGCTGGCGTACTTGTACCAGAAACTCGGAGACGCCTACGCCGCGCGCCGCGAGTCCCATGCCGAGGCCTACTTTCTTCTGTCCATTGAGCACTTCCGGGAGAATGCGGAGGTGGAGCCACTGCAAAGGACCTTTATGACGGACGTCATGGATGACCTGGGTCTCTTTTACCTCGAGTTTGGCCACTACGAAAAGGCGGAGAAGTGCCTCAAGGAGTCACTGGACATCCGGATCGAGATGCTCGGCGAAAACCACGCCACGGTGGCCTACTCGTACAGCAACTTCGGTGTGCTGTACCTTCACAGGGAAGACTTTCCCAACTGCGAAAAATTTTGCCACTACGCGCTGGACATGTACGGGAAAACGGCAAAGTCCAACACTATCGCACAGGCTGACGTGTATACCACGCTGGGTCAGTGCTGCCACCTCCAAAAGCGCTTCACAGAGGCCTTAGCCTGGCATGAGAAGGCCCTCAACGTCAGAAGGTTGCGCGGTGATCACACAGAGGTGGCCACAGCTGAGTCGCTAAACCACATTGCGCGCGTCCACATCTCTCAGAAACACTATGCCAAAGCGACTAAATCTCTTGCTGAGGCTAAACGGATCGCCTTCATGTTTGATGCGCAACTGACGCAGTATCTCCGCCAAGAAATCGGGAAGACGGAGCAACAGCTTCCTCCGATGGATCAATGGGGCGAGGAAGAGCGACTCCAGGCCACTACGCTCCTAGAAGAGACCCCCAAGCAGCAGTGAAGACCATTCACTGTCAGATCCTCTCTGGAAACGTGACCCGTGTCCGTTTTTGGACTTGACTGTTGGTGGCTTACACTCTTCGTGAATTGCAAAGATGTGCCGGCAAAAGGATGGCTGCATCAGCCGGGCAAGGGGGCCGAGGGCGGGAAAGAGAAGAGGGGCGGTGAGTACGTGGAAAGACAGTGGGAGTGGCCGAGAGAGGACGAGAGAGCAAGAGAAAGTGAGAGAGCATGGGGGGGTATGGCATGCAAGATGGAGCATCTCCGCGCACTATCGGGAGCCGCTGAGTGGCAAATCCCCAAACACCGCTCTGGTGTTGGCAGCTAAGTCGCTGTTCCTATGCGGACCGCCAAAGCTACCTTTCGCTTGTTTTCCCCGCGTACCAAGCGCCGTTGCACCTGACCCTGCGTCTCCCACTGTGCTATTTCCCTGCGTCCTATCTTCACTCGCTGGCGGTGGCATCATTCGGGGCTCCTCACGTCCTCCCTCGTGTAGTGCCCACATCTGTGTGCAGCTTTCCCAACCCGTTCGCTGCCTCTCTCCTATCCCACACGCTGCTGTGATGTCCACCAACCGATACCCGGCTCTGCCGAGCCGCATGTCGCTCATCGCGTTCAAGGGGCGTCTGAAGGGGGCGCAGAAGGGTCACAGCCTACTGAAAAAGAAGGCGGATGCCCTCGCCATGCGCTACCGTGTCGTCATGGGGGAGCTGCGCACGGCAAAACTTGCCATGATCGAGCAGATGAAGGAGAGCCACTTCACAGTAACCCAGGCGCAGTTTATCGCAGGGGATATCTCGTTGGCGGTGCAGGAGTCCCTGAAGATTCCGACGTACAAATCCACGTTGCGCATCGAAAACGTGGCCGGCGTGCAAATTCCCAGTTTTCGTTCCGAAGGCAGTGGTGGAGTTGGTGCTGAGGGGGGAGAAAACACCTCTCAGGTAGTGGCGGGACTGGGAAAGGGTGGTGAGCAAATCAAAGCAGCCCATCATTCGTTCAGAGACACGTTGGCCATTCTGGTAAAAATTGCATCGCTGCAAGCGAGCTGGGTGACGCTGGACATCGCGCAAAAGGTGACAAACCGCCGCGTCAACGCCCTCGAAAAAGTGGTTATTCCACGGGTAGAGAACACGCTGAACTACATCTCTTCGGAACTTGACGAGCAGGAGCGCGAGGAGTTCTTCCGCCTCAAGATGGTGCAGAAAAAGAAAAAGGTGATGCTGGCAAATCAGCTGAAGCAGCGAAGGGCGGAGGAGGAAGCCCAGGCTCGCGCCGCACTCGCTTCCTCTTCCAGTGACACGCTCGCAGCGAAGAGAGCTGCTAGGCAGCGCGAGACCGCGGCCATCGTGGATCTCCTGAAGCCTGAAACCGAGCACTCCGAGGCAGACCTGGTAGTGTAGATGGAGTGAGAATGCGCCGATCCCTTTTTGCGAGAGATGAGGCGGGTCTGGAAGGGGCAGTGTGAGAGGGGGTCGCGGGCCCCAGTTCCAGTGGTGCGTGAGGCTGAGGAAGCGGGCTCACGCTGGTTTCCTCGCAGCACGAGCTTGTCGCACATGGCCACTTCTCCCGCTGGACTGGACGGTGCGACCGGACTCCGCAACTCTCGGTGCACTATCAGCAAGCAGACGCCGATGCGACCAACCCCTGCTGAAAGAGATGACAGGGTGGGGTGGCTTCATTTTCTGTACCCCTCACACTTACTCTCTTGTTTCTTTTTTTCATCCAAGTTGCGAGTGCTCCGAATGCGTGGAGCGGTTGCGCGGCCGTGTGCATGTCCCTGTTTGTATCCGTGGGTGCGAGGATATGAAAGCGGTGGTCCTCGCTGGATCCTCTAGTGACGGGGTGCAATGAGCGACACACTGACTGCCTCGCCTTTGTGAGGGCAGCCATCGTGGCTCCGGCTGGTGCTCGAATGCAACGCCGCGAGTGTGAGTGCGTGTACCGAGGTGGGTGGCTTAGTGGCTAGGGG
>PGOM01000015.1:447729-476926 GCA_002921335.1 Paratrypanosoma confusum | reverse complement strand
AGAGGGGGGGGGGGAAGGTCGGAAGGAAATGTGGATGCAACATGCGTATGGGGCTGGGACCTTTTTTCTTTCGCAGGGCACTCGCATCGGCAAAGCAGCTGCCGTGGGCTGATGTATTGCGCAGTGGTGCCGTCCTCTGGCGGACTGAACAGTTGCAGCGGGGTGGTGGATGACTGGGGTCGATTCCAAGGGGAACTAGGCTGGATGGGTGTGAAGGATAGAGTGCGTGCATGCCCCGCTAGGCGTTGAGGGCTGCCGACTAGATCCCTGCGGTAGGTCCTGTGGCACAATGGCTCTGTTGGCATCACCAGCACGCACCGGAGTTCTTCAGGGTCTGCCTTCGATGTCACTGCTCCTGCCACACATATTTCCTTGCTGCTTTGCCCTGGGCTGTTCATTACTAGCGTAGACGACGCGTTGGCGGTGGCAGCAGGTCGGGTGCGCCAAATCGCCTCTGTACTAGCGAATCTCGGGCCAGTGTTAAAGGGGTAGTGACGATGGCGAGCCGTGGGACAACGCCATCCGATACGGACTTGGGGATTGGGACCCCCGCAGTGGTCTTTAGACCCACTCCGCAGCAGCCCCTGCCACCGTTTGCTGCCGCAGGAACTGTGCTCTTCTACGACTACCGTGTCAGGGACGGTAAAACCCGGTCGGTACCTCTTCCAAAGCAGCTGAAGGTTATCCAATGGAACATTGAGCGGGGTCAAATGCTTGCCGGTGTTGTCGAAACTCTTCGTTCCCTCGATGCAGACATATTAATTCTCCAAGAGCTCGATCTCAACTGTCGTCGCTCACGGTACATCAACGTCCCGCGCACTATTGCCGAGGAGCTACGCCTTTGTTGCTACTTTGTGGTGGAATTTGAGGAATTGGATGGGTGCGACCGCGATCCCATGCACGCGGTCGGGCCCCTTTCCAGGCCTCCACCGTGTGAAAACGCATCAATGGATGGCGAGGCTAGCTTGGGCAACGGTGAGAGCTCCGGGGATTCCGTGCGGCAACGGCGTCTGGCTGACGCCGATCAGCGCTACTGCCGCGTCTATGGTAGTGAGCACGGCACCTCCGCATCTGGGGTAGGCCCACATTATCATGGTAACGCCATTCTCAGCAAGTACGACCTTGACTCTCCGCTCGTGATTCCGCACTCGTTTAATCTGAACTGGGAGGCCGCCGGCGTCCTTCTGCGGGAGCCACGGCGTGGTCGGCGAGTGACGCTACGCTGCACGCTCGGTTCCACAACCGGGGTTGAAGCAGGTGTCGGGTGCACCACGCCCCTTCCGCCGCTGCATGTGTACTGCTGCCACTTCGAGGTTTTCTGCGGAGGCCTGGGGAGGCTGCGCCAGCTGTGTGACGTCATGGCTGATGCCGCGGCTACTCAGCTGGAGTTTGCCGCAGAGGGATCCGCTTCACGTAGTGCCGGCGAGGCAACGGGCACCACGAAGCATCACCCTGCCTTCATCGTAGGGGGTGACCTGAACACGATGGCGCACGGCATTGTTCGGCTGTCGCCACGGTACGGCAAGGACCGTCTTCGGTTTCTGTCCCTTGGAGAGACAGAGGCCATGTGGTTGCAGCGAAATGTCCTCTCCCGCGGAATGGAGCGGTTCTGTAGGGCGCGCTGTCCCTTTTCCCCCAGCTTTCTTCCCTGGGTCGCAGGGCTCCTCTGGTCTACTTTGCTCGGCCAGCGAATGGTGTGGCAGTGGGTGTATGGTGTGACTGAGAACGAGCTTGCGCGGTGTGATAACCGGCAGCTGTGTCTTTTTGACGTTGGTGATAAGCACGACTCGATCACCCTCGACAACCCGGCCTATCGCGGTTTTGTGCGAGGAAAGTTCGACTGGCTTCTGCTAAGCAACCTTCTCCCACGGCCAACGACCCTTCCATTCGCCACCCTGTGCGAGGTGGCTGGGGAAAGGGCCCAACGAACTGGTGGTGATGCTGATTTCCGGACCCAACTCTCACGCTCGACACCAAAATCCACATCGAGAATGATGGGGACTCAGTCAAATGAAAGTGCTGGGTGGCCGTGGTGTGTCTTCGCCTCACTGACGAACTTCTTCCCCCGTTGGCCCTACTGGAGATTTTCTGCGTCGGATTCCTGTAGCGAATCTGCAGCTCTGTGTGCCACGCCGCCTTCGTATGTCTTGTTTAACTGTGCCTATGAATTTTCAGACCACAAGGGCCTTCTGATGACGGTGGAACGCCGTGTGGGTATGGCGGCAGAAGTGTACCCAGAGGGTGGTGCTGTGTACACTCAATCGTTCCGAGCAAAGGCGGTTCTTGTCCTTGTCAAGGGCCTCCATGTGGCCGTGGCCGCGTCGCTTCTTCTTCAGCTACCCCGTTTGCGTAGCGCAGTGCCTAGGCTGCGCCAGTAGCCCACTCATCCATTTTTCCATCATGTGAGCTTACCTTTTGTTTGTTTGCTATCCGCCCCGACTAACACTGGAAAAGAAGAAGGACGAACGAGAGAGGATTGGGATGAGGGAGGGGGGGCCCGGGAAAAAGGGAGACTGCCGCAACAGCATGCTGTCCTTGCTTTCGTGAGATGTGGCACCGGGGGCGGTGTGGTCATTGCCATTCGATGCCGGAGCGTGGCGTGTAAGCGCTGCGCTATGCTGCTCTGGAGGATTCCGTCGGGACTGTGCCTGGGCCACCCAGGTTGAATCATCGACCTCGTCGCTCTCCATCCACCTCCACCCACCTTTCCACCCCTACTCCTCTCACTCGCGACGCTGCTCACTCAGAGACCATGTGGAAGGGGCTGGTGGCTGGATTCGCCCGGTGCGCTGCAGACAACTAGGTGGCGACCCCCCGTTATACTCGCTCTTCGGCCGCTCGTGGCGTGGGTGGCGGATATTGGGTCTGGGAGAAGAATTGCAAGAGGGGGGAGGAACGGCAGGGCGCGTGGGAAGGGATGCCACGGCTGCCGGTGTGGGCTGCCCTGATGGCGGGTGCCGGCGGAGCTGGCTATGTGTCGTACCATGTGTACACGCCGCGCCTCGCTACCCAACGAGCGAGCGAGCTCTACACAGAAGCGGAGAAAATGGAGCCGCAGCGTATTCTGCAGTCTTTCGCAGCGCTGAGGTCGTCCCTCGAGTCGCCAGCTGCCATGTACGCGTCTGCCAGCGCAGGGGCGCCGCAGACAAACGCTGAGAAACTGCTGCTGTACCTGGAGCTGCAGCTGTTACGCCTGGACACCTACGCGCTCGCGCGGAAGCTGCAGTCGATGAAGGACAGGAAGGCGATACTTCGGGAAATGGATGCGGTGCAAACGACCCTGTGTACGAGCCTCAATTTTCGCGACGACGAGCCCACACTGCTGGAGCGAGTCCAATGCTTCGTGGCCTACTGCACCTTTACGGTAGCCGGATGCTGGCTGCTCACTGCGCTGTCCTGTGTCCTCTCCGAAGCACGCAGACGGTACCTAATGCACTGCGTGTGCAGGTGGATCATGCGCCACTTGCTGGACACGGAGGTGTCCATGACGTTTGATGATGAGTCCGTCTTTTCAGGGGAGGCTGAAGGTGCCGGAGACCGGCCGCTGGTTCTCGTGCTCTCCCCCGAAATGTGGGTGGAGACAGCCGCGTTTTGGAGCAGCCCCCGCAATCCTCTCCTGCGGTGCACCAGCGCATGCCTCTGTAACACCAGCGACCCCTCACGAAGGTACGCGGGGCATACACGCGCTGTGTCTGGGATGGAGAGTCCTTCAGCGAAGGGCACTGTTACGCCATCTGCCGCGTCGACGGCCGCCGAACTTTCGATGGCACTCTCCGCGTCCATCCCATTTGAGCGCTACTGGAGCGAGAGCTGGTCGCAGGAGCTGGCCATGGATACGCAGCCGCACGAGGCGGTGGACGCGCTGCCCGCTCCAGCTACCACGGGGGAACGGATGCCTCTCCCCGTGAGCACGAGTGCCCCTACAGCAACGCTCTCTCAGGTCGGCTACCCTCTCGCGGCCGCGTGCCGCATCTCTCAACGCGCTGCTCAAGACGAGCTGCTCTTCCAGCCGGCACTCGTTCCGGTGGCTCCGGTGGGGCTCCCCCGCATCACATACGTGGGCAAGGCCCTCAGCAAGCCGGACGTCAGACAGAGAGCCACTCGGAACGACAAGTACCAAATCCTTCGGGGGGCGCAGTTCTCCCAGGTAAGTGCTCCGTGTGCAGAGGATCGCTCACGACTGAGTCAGCCGTCGGCTGCGGGCACTGCAGCGGACCAGCTGCACTTAGCGGAGGAATTGCGGGCCCTCCACGCAGCCGGTGGTCGTGTCTTTGGGACCGATGCCAGTGTAGGAGGCGAGCTTCTTCCGATAGCCCGCGCCCTGGCGGTACCACCGGTGCCTATCACAGAGGTACTACTTTGGCGTAAGGGAAATGTGGTGAAAGCGGCTCGACGTGATGGAGGTGAGACCAGCGCCGCTACCACTTTTGCCCTGCTGGAGCGTAGCCCCTATTTGCCATCACGGGGGCACACATCGCAGGGCGTGATGAGTAAGGGAGCGCGTATCGCACTGTTCTCCCTGCATGGTGGCAGGTCGCCGATGGAGCAGAGGCGCACTCGGCAGCTTCTCATTCACATAGGAACCCCATGCTACAGCTCGGAGTTCGGGCGCCGTGCCCTTGAAACGCAGAGGGCGGCCATCGAACGGGATCGTGAGTTCGCCGCACACATCGCATAGGGCCTCACGGCGCTCACTGCTTCCTTCGGTGTAACTCTGTAGAGGTGGGAACATGTGCACGTACGGGAGCAGCGATGCTGTAGGGGGGTCCTCGTGCGGGGAGAGTGGCCCTGGTGGCTTTGAAGCCCACCGAGCTAATGGCGTCTGAGCTCGCCCTATACCGCGCCTGTCAATTGCCTCATCTCAGTGACGCTAGCAGCGGTTCCTTACCTACTCCGCCATCTCTCCTCCCCGTATCTTCCCACCCCGTATCCTCTTCCTCCACTTGAGTCCGTCGTGTGGACGAGCGCCATTACTCTAGCGAGGCACCTCCACGGTACCTCATCGATCTTGTTTTTTTGATACCAACAAATTAGAGGTGTGCTACTGCGGGTTTCAGCTAACTCGCCCACCATCGCAGTGAAGCAGCTCATGTATCGCAACCTTAGTGCAGCGTAGCAATCTCTCTTCACAGACTCGGGGACAAGGGCTTGCTTGAGCCACCTGCTGACGAAAACTCAGGGGCTTTTGTGGAGCACATCCGGGAGCAAAACAGGGAGACTGGGTGAGTCTGATAGAATCGCATTGGTGCCCCGGCTGCTGTCGCATATTTCTTCCCGTTCGCCAGAGGATGATTCGCCGGAGAAGCCACAGGCCGCCTGTGCTGGGGCCTTTGGCGCGGCACGGTATTAGCGCCACTCACTGGGAAGCATTTAGTGCCCAAGCACCAGGTGCCACGGTTCATCGTCACGTGTCGACAACGGCGAGAGTCCTCGTGGCGTCGCCCTTGTCCCCTACGGCAAGGCCCGAGCGCGGGTCACTACTCAGTCGCCTACTTACGCGAACCGTTGGCTCAAGTCGCCCCCTCGAGGTGAATGGAAGCCGTAGCCGTGGTGCCGTAAAAAAAGTGGCGGGGGAGGAGTCCACCACCAACACAGGGCTGAGTGGGTCCGCGTATCCGCCTTTCTCGTCATCGGCAACGTGCTCGACGCGCAACATCGATCGCTACGTCGCAACTACGAGAGCGCACCATGGCAATGCCCCCTTGACGACCACGGCGCTCGGTAGCACGCCGGGCGTACAGGAGACAGAATCGGGGGATGTCCATGGCCCAGGAGCTCCCTCCCAGAACTTCACGCAGCGGGTTTGTGCCCCTCATGAGCACGAAGGGACGCATGAGAAACCGCTCGAGCTCAGCCCCGGGCAGAGATGGAGGACAGAGGCTAGGATGGGCAGTCCGCTGCACGCGAGCGCAAACGTGCCGCTTGCCACAGAGAAAATGGCAGCAGATGCCCCAGGCCGTCTGGGGAAACGTCGCGCTGCGCCGTACGCGGACGAGGAAGCGGTGGAAGCGGCTGCAGTCGTCGTACGTCGAGACGAGCAGGTCACCGTCGCGACGGCCACGGGAAACTCGGAAGTTGTTGACTGGGACTTTGCGCAGAATGTGAATGAGGTCGAGGCGTTCATTGCCGAGCAGAAGCGGCAAGTGGCGATGAAGCAACTATTGGATAACCAGTCGTCGATCCCCACGCCGACGCATCCGGACGACTTAGTTCCGGAGTTTCGTCGCATTAAGCGGCACCAGGAGCAGGTGATTGTCACCAGTGACCCGGACTACCCGGTGTTTGACCGGCGCGACGTGTTTATCGAGTTACCGCCACCCCCACGGCACCCTTGGGTCAAGAACACACCTATTGGTAGTTTTATTACTCACGGGGATGGCCAGCTGAACGTTGTGGGAACCGGTGAGGTAGGCTTCGAGGACGCCGACGCCGTCACAGCGCGCGTGCCTTCTGGAGTGGAGCCAGAGTCCTTGGCCACCGCAGATGCCAAGCCCCAGAGCGAGTGGCGCGGCTATAAGCATATATCTACGATTGGAAAGTTGTTGCCGCAGCACAATGGCAAGGTTCTGCAGGACTGCGTGGTCAAGCACTCGTTCGCACTTACGGGGCGGGGCGTGTTTGCCCTTCGAAAAATTCGTAGGGGCGAGCATGTGATGATCGTGCAGAGTACTGCGCAAAATGTCGGGATCATGTCAGAGATCGATCGTCTGGTGGAGATGAGCAGTCAGATTTTACTCCACGTCCACAAGTCGCTGAGCGACCGTGGGACCACGGTGCCGGTCGAGGCGACAGCAAGCGCATCGCTGGGGCGAGAAATCTCCCACCACGGGGCACTAAAGAAGTCAAGCGACGAACTCGAATACCTGCACGATTGGATTTTAACTGGGCAATGCTCCTCGCTGGCCGAGCACTGGCCCGTGGCGGCGATGCAGCGGGTGATTCACAACATCGGGGGCCCTGAGGTTCTCGCGCAGCTGGAGCTTCACCCTCTCCACATCAACCGCATTGCTGCCATCATCGACCTCAACAGCTTTCTTGTAGAATCGTCATACGCGGAGCGGAAAGGCATGGCCTACTTCCCCGAAGCGGGGTTTCTGAACCACAGCTGCGTGCCGAATGCAACGTACGAGATCATGCCGGAACACGCCTTCCGCGAGTCGGAGTATTTCATTGACGAGTGGGACAAGGCGCACGATGACGACACTAGGCTGGAGACGCCGCCGCTGTCGCAGGCGCAAGACGACGGCGGGCAAACCCCATGCAAGAGCGACCTCCCCGGCTCGGCAACCCAGATGACAACCACGGGCCCAACAGAGCACTTCGCCGCCATCACGGATGCCGTGGATCCTGTGCGAGAGCGCAGTGTTCTTCATTTAGGGCATGGAGGCACTGAGGCAGGTGTGCTTCTAGGGCATGAAAACTACCCTAACCTAACCGTTTCTGGCGCCCCGGCGTATCTGTTCTGCTGCCGTGCCGAAAAGGATATTGAGCCTGGGGAAGAGATCCTGATTTCCTATGTTCCACCAAACTGGTCCTTCGACAACCGTCAATACGTTCTCCACGACCGTTATCGGTTCTGGTGCAAGTGCCCAAAGTGCGCCCCCGTTCTGGATAGCAAGTACTCCCGTGTGCCGAAACTGGTCATGTTTCTTGTTATTGTCTCGATTACCCTTCAGCTACTGGTCGCATATTTGCGCCGCCAGGCCATCAAAGAAGAGGAGGAGCGTGAGTACCAGATGGAGTACGAGAGTAGGCACCAGGGTGGCTCCCTGGAAACTTCCTCGGACGGAAGTGGCCCTGGCACCCATGTTCCACAGCGGCAGCGGGGTCTGATTGAGATCGCCCACGAAGACCGCCTTCGAAAGGCATACGAGCTGGAGAGCGTGATGGCGACATCAAGAATTGTTGATTTGATGAAGAACGACCACTGGGCACAGCCACCCCGGTAGACTTGCTGGGTGTGTGCCACTGTCAGGGGGGAGGATTGGACTCGGTGCCCGGGTGACTTTGATGTGAACAGAGCCCGGTGGGCCGGAAGTGGAGAAGGTGACGACGGAAAGGAGGCTCAATCATCGGTCAACGCGAACCGCATGCGATGCACAGAGGTCACCCAAGGGGTGAATTTCTCGAGTGGATTCGGTGCTTTAGGTTATCTACTGACCGACGGAGGCGGCCAGACTGTGGCCCATCATGCAGCTAAGTGCGCACCACACTGACTTTACGCCCTGCGCGATGGAGGCATGCGGAGGAGGACTGTGTAATGGGTTGGGAGTCTGCTTACTCACCGGATTCCCACCCGGCGATGAAGACTAGCGCGATGGAACAAGTGTAGGGCCTCCAGCGAAGCACAAAGGCGTCACAGGCACTTCCGCTCAGCCCCTTTCTCGCTTGCCGGGCACCGCTGTTGCAGTGTCGACCTGGAGCGTGCAATAAGTGACCGTGGCCTTCTCGCTCGTGGGAGGTGCGGCTGGTGCTGTTATGTGGCGCTTAAAGGTTGTCAACGAATGCGAGCAAAACGACGACATTCTCATTCCCGTGGTCCCCCAAACGTCTATTCTTGCGCCCTTCTACAGGAATCTCCGCACCGTTAAGAGGGGCTTCTCGGACGGCGAGACTTCTCTGCTGCAGACCGTATCACTGCATCGCGGCACACGCAATCCTCGCGCGGCTAAATATCCGCTGCAGCGATGCCCTCTATGTGCGACAGTTCCCGGGGAGACCGAGGTGGTGTCACCCCCCACAGATGCAGCGCTACGGCATCCTCTTCTAGACTACTACGCCGTTCATTTGCTTGAGTTTTTCTTTTGTTTCATGCCTGCGACTGTGGCCCAATGTCATCATCTTCCTGCAGAAGAGGTGCATGAAGCGTCCGCACGTGGCCCGTTCGATGTAGATGCCGCTGACGAGGCTGAGGTAGATATGGAAACATTGAGCACCAACATTAGCAGCGAGAGCATGTCAATCTCGTCCTCGATGCCGCACAGGACCATCATGATGGCCGCGCAAAGCGCACTTCGACATCAGTGGGCTGCGGCACTCGCACCCGTCGCTGCCAGTGTAAATGGGAAAATCGGCCGTGGGTTGAAATCAGGGCGGACGAATGAACACTGGAATCGCTGGTTCCACCGGGGCAGTAAAAAAGATGGTGGTGAACTGCACACCGCGGGGCTGCCGGACGAGGTGCAGCTGGCTGAATCCGAGCTCCGTGGTTGCCGAGACACACAGAGTGTGGCGGCGGCGGTTGGATTCGTCGTGCAGTCTGCAGAGTTCACTGTGTTCACTAGGGCTTTCTTCGATCGCAGCCTTGGCTTCGCCTGCTCGTTGAATGACCTTGAAGTTGCACGGGGCGTATTCTCTTTTCTTCTGTGGCGGTTGCGGCAGGCTCTGGTGGTGGTGGAGTGGAAGCTGGGCTCCCCGCACCGCATCGATGATATCTCGGCCGCTCCTGACCACCCCCTCTGGCTAATGCTCCTGCACCGGCCATCACTTCTGCTACAGTACCTGCGCGAGTGTCATGAGCTACCGAGGCCCCCGGCGCTGGCACAAGGGTGTGAGGTCGCAAATGGTGGCCGCACGGGCCATGAAGAAGTTTCTGCTTCCCACGATGCAATGCCCAAGCCTCGACGCAAGCGGAGAGCAGTGGCCGTGCGCTCCAAGCCAGTGACGCTCGTAGATCCCGCGGTGCTGCAGAAAACTGCCGTGGGTTGGCTGCTGGAAGAAGTGGTTTTCCCTGCAGTGTCCGACGAGCAGTGGCTGAGCAGCATTCCGCATGTGCCGCTGGGCAGGCACACTGGGCTTCCACGAGAAATGCGATTGTGCCACTACTGTGTCTCACGTCTTCAGGGTCGCGTTGTCAGCGCTCCGCGCCGTGGTGGCTCTGATGAGCTTGCTGCCAGAGGAGGCACGGATGTCGCGGTCTCTGGATCTGGACTTACAGCTGGCAGTAGTGGTGCATCCTCGATGTGCGATGCCACTCCCCTTCTTCTTGGCGCGTTTCCCAGTCTTGTGCCTCTCGCACCGCTGTATGCGGAGTTGGCCGCAGCGACGCAAAACGTGGCGGGCGACGATGCAGCATGTGAGGCGCGCTACGAACACGTCGTTGACGCGGCACTGCTCGCTGTACACGTTCCTGTGATTCATCTCGAGGTAGCACTAACCGCGTCCAATGGGACCGTTCGCCAGAAGCTTCCCTACGCCCTCGTGGCTCACCACCCGACAGTTCTTCTGCGCGCTGCTTGCAGGGGAGAAGAGCCCGACGTATCGAGCCAAAAAAACCCCAACGAATGTCGCACGGGGTTCGCCCTCCGTGTCATGGAGCAGTACTTTGAGCGTGTACTCGGCGACGCCGCTGTTCGCATGACAGACGTTGATCCTCTAACGAGCATCCCGGGGAATGGCTCGACACTGTTAGCCTCACCCGCATTCCACGTGATCAACCACGGAAAAAACCCGCTGTTCGTCAACCGCCTTCCCGTTCCGTGCGGCTGCAGTACGCCGCTTACGGAAGGGGACGTGCTCAGTGTGTTGGAGGACCCGTTTGGCGAGCAAGGAGGCGCGCTGGCACCGCCGAGTGGGCTCAAGTCCACCCTCGTCCGCTTGCGCCGTGAGATTCCCGCGCGTGAGGTGCCACGGAATGCGTCATTCACCTTCGACGTTACCCCGCCACGGTGTCTGACTGATCTCAACGGAGGCGGGCTGCGATCATCATCCCGTTCCGCTCCGCACGCGGTGGACGGCAGTCAAATGGGTGAGCTGAATACACTGGCTGTGAGGAAACACGGAGCTCTGGGAAAGAAGTGCTTGGACGACGATGGACTGGCAGTGTCCCTGCACCGCCCGAGGTCACCTGGGAATGGCGATCAGTCGAATGGGCCGTGGATGGACGCCGCGGCGACGGGGCTGGGTGCCACTCCGGAGTCCCGCGTTCTGGTTCTCGTGGAGGAGTGCAAGTCGCCCATTCGCGATCACAGCGCTGGCCTAGGGTCTGCGGCCGCAACCGGGCTGAGCGGCCACCACCGAATGGTGGATGCCGAGACTGAAAATCGGCTCCTGCATCGTTCGCGACCGCGTCGGCGAAAGCGCGCCACACTTCCGGTGTTTGTCGTTGCACGTCGCAGTCCAAGTCCTGAGGTTTGCACGAAGCAGCAGCCATCAATAGCGCGCAGCGCCAGCACTGCCGGGAGCGTCGGGCGTGGCCGACGCAAGATGGAAAGCCGCCACCGAATCGGTGCTGGGCAGCAGCGAAAACGACTCCGGGTTTGGCGATGAGAAGGCCTGCAATGGGGTTGGCGCGACGCTGAAGCGGGTCCATAGATGTGAGCCAGTGCGCGTGGCTGGATTAGATACGCCGCACAGACGCACACACACACACGCACACGCCATACGGGGATGGCCATGCATTCGTGGCTCCCTCTACGCACTACATACTCGTGCTCGTACTAATTAGCCTTACGCCTCTCTCTTTCACACAACTCCCTCCCCTCTCCCCTCTCGCCGATCCTGGACCCTGCTACCGGAGCTACGGAACTGCCGTGCACAATGCGGCTGCCTCTTCTGCCGTGTATGGCCATCCCTGGTGTTGAGAGGGCGGAGAGCCGCAGGCACCGTGCGTTTATCTGAGAGGGAGAGAGCGTAGCTGGCTGGGCCGACCACAGTGGCCTCTGGGGAACAGTTCAGCAATCGCCACCAGAGCTGCACCTCAGTTTCATCAAAACATCACCCGTCATTTCTCTGTCAAAGCACTGTGACAGTATGTCCGGATCAGGTCAGCTGAAGCGCGGCCCACTCGCTCAGGCCCAGCGCGATGCTTTCACTGAGGAAGTCAGTTTTGGTATCATTCAGGATTGGGCGAACCGTGTTATTCCAGCACTTGCTGCCGTACAGCAGAATGCGAGTCAGCTGCACCAGACGCAGGTGGATTCCATGCGCGCTTCGGTCGGAAGTATATCGAGTGCCAACGCTGCGCAACAGCAACAGTTCATCGCCCAGCTCTGCGCCCAGTCACCTCCGCAGGGCGTCGTGGACGTTCTCCGCGCTTACCAGGATCTCTGCTATGACGTGTTTTCCGGGATGGAGAAGATCCGCACCGTCATCACCATTCGGATTCCAGAGCACAAGGAGGAAGACAATCTTGGTGTCGCCGTGCAGATGGCGGTCCTCAAGACGCTGGCGGAGGTCGAGGCCAAGGCCACCGGCTCTTCGGGCGAAAAAAGTGGTGCGGCCCTGGGTGGGTTTGGGCTGCTCTCCACCTACCTCGGGTCTCGCGTCTCGCTGGAAGAGAAACTGCTAAGCGGTGCCAGCGACGAGTCAAAGGATAAGGCTGCCTCCCCAAGTGACGCCGCTGCGAAAGAGCCCAAGTCAAAGAGCCCTTCGCTTATTCTCCAGGTGCAGCAACTGGACGCCGACACCGTGAAGAAGGTTGAGCTGGCTGCGATGCAGCTCACCACGTCCCTTCGAGCGATGGTAAATGCCTACGTGCTCAACTGGAAGAAGCTCATCCAGCCGCGCACGTCGTCGGAAAAGATGCTCAGCTAGGGACTGGCCTACCCAGCTGGCGCGGCAGGGGGGTAACCGCTGGGTGCGCCGCAGCCGTCGCGTGTGCCTGTGAGCTGCGTTGCGCGGCGCGGTGGGGCGCAGCGGGCAGGTGTGATCGAGGGCGTATTATTACTATTGCTGCTGTTCTCTCTGTTGGTGGTTTTTTTGTGTGTCTTTTTTTTCTCACCTGTAGTCCGTAGACGACCTGTGGGCCCAGTAGAGAGATGCTGGGGGAGATACGAGTTTGTGAAGGGGGCTGGGGAGCTGAGCTGTGGGAAAGGAGCGGAGAGGGTGCTGTGGAGAGCCCGCGTGCATGAGGCGAGTTCACCTTGAACTCACCACCTCTACTGAGGGAGGGAGGGAAGGAGGGGAGAAGTTTTCACTTCGACGCAGCAGCCAGCGCACGCGACTTATCTCAGCGCGGAACGGACGAATACATCCACCCAAGAATTACTGAGGCCGTGCCGTCAGATTCTACCGCATCGGCCCTGCATGAAGCCGTGGTAGCGGGAGGTGCGGGTGCGGAGGCTTGGGTGGACTTTGAGGAGGGTGGCTGGCGTGCGCCAACCCGAAACCACCACAGCCCCTGCAGGTATCTCGACAACGTAGCAGTCTGTTCTTTGTTCTCTCTCGCTCTATTTCTCACCCCACGCTCGCACTCCCCTACTATGGATCCCAGGCGTTGGCGCAGAGGGTGGCGCAGCACACCCGGTGGCGTACCCCACAGCCCCAAACCCGTTGACTCTGCCCCTCGCTCTATCCTGCTTACGTGGAGGTGGCAGGCACTGCAGGGTCCGCAAAAGTTGGACGAGTGTAGCGAAGACCAATATTCTGATTTCAAGCTTCATGGCGGCGCACCATCTGGCGGGTCACCCCGCCACACACTATGTGGCAGCTTCCGGCATAGCGGGGGGTGGCGTGACCAATGACTTGCTCTGTGACGGTCGAAACCCGTGTGGCCTTGGGACTGCAGTGCTGTCTCAGCAGCAGTACCAGCATCATCTGAGCCTCCTTGACGCGGAGTACTACCCGACCGACGAGGAGTGCGATCAGATGGCTCGCCCCATCGCCGACCTTCTCACGCGCTGCATCTGCTACGACATGCTGGGCACCTCGACGCAGGTGGTCGTCGTCGACTCCTCTGCGTCACTGAAAATTCCGTTTATTGCCGCCCAAGAGACACGGCTCAACTCGTGCGTGATTTGGGATGTAGAGACTCGCCGGTTCTCCGGGGTGCTCTCTTCTTCTGACTACTTGCAGGTACTGCTGCACTGCCACAAGCATCCCGACCAGGTGGACAAAGTTGCCTCAATGTCGGTGAGAGAGTGGAAGCAGAAGTTCCCCCGAGGCAGCCCAGTCGGTATCGTAAGCGTGTACACGGACATGTCGCTTAAGGACTGTTTGCAGAAAATGTATCGGTACAACATTCGGCGCGTGATTGCACTCGCGCCGAAGGAGGAAGGAGATGTCTCCGTAGTGGCCTCCGTGCACTTCGGGCAAATTACCGAGTATCTCGGAGCTGTGTTCTTCTCTATCGAAAGTGCCACTTGTGGTAAGCAGCCCGTGAGCAACAGTGCTGGGAATACCTCCGGAATCGGCTACACGAATGCCACCAACTCAGCGAGTGGGAAGAGTAGTAATGCGAACGCGAGCTTCCCACTGAGCGGGGCGACTGCCGCGGATCTCGGAGCGAGCGAGGGACGTGGTCTTCACCAAAGCAGCGGCCTAGGCCCCAGCAGTGCGTCAGGTCCTGGATTCTCGGGCTCCCTGCGCGCACCCTCCATCAAGACCCCAGCAAGCTCGGCCGATATGACGCTACCGCTCCATGTTCGGAATATCCTCGCCTCCGCCCAGGCAGAAGGCGGGGGCGAGGAGCTCTCCTCCCTCCTAGACCTTGGACCCGAAGCGGGCGTCGGCCCTTACCACTCGATTTTCGACATTCCATTCTCCTTCGTTCCGAAGCTTGGAAAGCATCGCCGCACCCCGCTCTTCGTCACCATGTCGTCCACTCTGGTTGAGGCTATTACTACAATGATCTCCAAAAACGTCCAGTCCATTGCAGTCTGTACATCCACCGAGGACCTCACGATTCTCGACGTGATCAGTCGCAGTGACTTGATGCGCATGGAAGTTCAGGGCGACTATGACATCACCATCACCGTCCGCGAAGCGTTGCGGAATCGCTTTGGAACCAAGGTATACGTTTTCCACGAAAGAGACTCTCTGCGTGACATCTTTGTTCACTTCGTGCGGAGTCGCATGAAAGAGCTATACCTCGTTGATCCAGACACTGATAAGTTGCTTGGTCAGATAAGCATCGCAGAGCTCATCAAGTTCTTAGTGTTCGGGCAGTACGACGCCCCGCCACCGTGAGTGGGGTGTACCCTGATAGTCAGCGTAAATCGGAGAGGATACGATATTCATCGCCATAGCCCTGCTTGGTGGCTGTGGCTGCGGGCGATGTGGTGCTAGAAGCAGTGTTTGTGGGGAGGGAAGGGGGAGACGGGGGTCTGCGGGCGACTAAGTAGCGTACCGGAGGTTCTACAGTACGTGAAGGACGCTAGACAAGGGAGCTGGGTGGGGAACAGGGACGGAGGGACGGCGGGGCACTCTCCAACAACAAGTGGAGATGGGCGCGTGCGGTGCGGTTTCTTCTCTCTTGCTCTCCTCCCCACCAGGCGCTCCACTTCTTTGCCGCCCCCAAAAAAAATCAGGCAGCATCGCCAGCAGAATCGTGCCAGGCTCGTTTTCATGAGCGGCCACCACCCTCCTCCCCAGCTGCTGGAGCACCAACTCGCACGAGCATGCCAGATGAGGCGGGCAGATTGGGAAACAATGCGGGTGGCCTATGGGTCAAAGCCAACGGCAAGCGTGGACGATTTCTGAACCTCTGTCTGCCACTTGGCGCTGCGTGCGATCAGTGCTACGGTGTCGGTCGCGCCCTCCAGGTGACACATGGCGGGGAGTGAGTGTAGAGTTGGGTTCGTCAGGTCGTACACCTCAAACAACAGGCTTGTCACGCTGAGGAGGGGGGGGGGGTAACAGCGAAGGCTGTGGTGCTGCCTGTTTGGCCTACTCAGGGAACGGATGTTTCTGCGCGCTGGGTGGGGAGCTCACCAGCTCGGCTATGCCGCAGTACCCCTGAGTATTGGTCGCCGCGGCTTTGCATACCGAAAGCGGTATGGTACCGGCAAGTCGGCCTACCGGGTCCCGCCACCCAGTCAACCTGGTCCGGCTGGCAGCACGGCCAGAGGTACCGCAGCCACGCCAAGCAGCTTCTACGCGATGACCTCCGCGATTCTGGGAAAGTCAAAAAGGTGGAAGCTGCTCGACCGTGAACCAATTATTGCGCTGCCACCGTTGCGGTGCCCCGGGGGACCGCGGATGACCGCGATGGGCATCAAGCAACTATTCCGAACACCACACGCAGGGTTTCTCACAAAGTACGACCACCGCTTCATGCTAAATCTAAAACTGACCCATCAGGTGGTGTGCCTGCTCTCTCATGGGGGAAACCGCAGGGAAACGACAGGTATGTCTTCCGATAGCATGTCTTTTGCATCGCTGCGCACCCATGACAAGTTGCTCATTGAACTGGGTCCCGGGGCCGGAGCCCTCACGCGTAGCCTGCTCACGAGGCCGTGCATCGGAGTGCTAGGCGTCGAAATCGATCCCCGGTTCAACGTGCACCTCGAGCAAGTAAAGCAGCAGACCGGGGGCAAGTTTCAATGGATGAACGGAGATGTTTTAAAGCTCAACGAGCTGACAGTGGTTAGCGAGCACTTCCCCCAGTTCGCTCAGCAAAACATGCGCAGACCACCGAGCGCTGCCCAAGGCGCTACTTGGCTGAATGGGGAGGCGCCGTCTCAGTCGCATTCACACGGAACGCGGGCGCAGCCCTCGCATGAGCGTGGCAGCTATGACACCAGCACGAACAGAGGCGAAGACAACCGCCAGCCAGGAAGCAAGACGCACGGGGCGGAGCAACCGTCGCCGTCTCAGGCCCCATTGCGCACCTCCAAGCGGGATGAGTTATTGCGGCGCAGGCGCCAGCAGCATCAGAATACTCATGGTCGGAGTGGCGATAGAGGTGCCGCTGCAGGTGACCGCCAGAGACCATCTTTCGCAGATTCAAAAAATGCGGGTGGGTCATTCCGCGAGCCACCACACACTTCACCGCAACCAGGACCCTCCGACAACGCGGCGTTCGCCGTGGATGATCGGTGGTGGTCAGACGGTGAGGCAAAGGTGGAGGTTGTGGCAAATTTGCCATTCTCCATTGTTTCCGAGTTACTTCTGCGCTACTGCGTTGACTGCTACGCGAAGTCGGGGCTGTTTGCCTTTGGTCGGGTGCCTCTTCACGTGTTCACGCAAAAGGAGCTAGCAGAGCGACTCATCGCGCCGGCGGGATCCCTCCACTTCTCGCGCTTATCGGTGATGGCTCAAAACTACTTTCATATTCAGATTCGTCGCACCTTCACAGAGATCACTTACTTCCCGCGCACCGAAGTGCTGGGTGCGCTAGTGACGCTCGTGCCTCGATCGATGCCCCTGGTTGACATCGACGCCGCGGCACTCATGCGATTCCTGAATCTACTGATGCGGGGTGGCAGCTCCATCGACTCAACCCCAGAATCTGAGGAGGCTGCCAATGGCGAGGGAAATGATTCCGGAAGTTACGATGCGTTTCGGGATGTAGCGGCACGACGGATGCGGAAAAACAAGGGTGGCCGCACCGGTAGCTTGCGAAGCAAGCGCACCCATATCGCACTGGAGAAGAGCGTACCCTCGGAGGTGGCCATGTTCATGATGCAAGAGCTGCGCCTAGATGCATCCATCACCGTGTCGGATTTAACAGTGGAGGAGATCGGACGACTGGCGCTACTGTGGGTGCGATTCCTTGAGGCGACAAACCAATCCTTTTCCAGTGGCGCTGGTGAAGGCGTCACGCGATAGCGCAGCTCCTGTGAACGGCGAAGCGCTAGTGATTGCGCTCTGCGAGGCGAGAGTGAGGACGGAGGCAGATCGGAAAGGAGAGCAACGCGGAAAGAGTGAGGGGTCGCGACGGGTGCACGCTCTCCCGCATTGCATTCCCAATGCGTCCGCTTTGCGTGCTGGGAGCAATTGGTAGGTCAGAACCCATGTGTGGGGGGGGATAGCCTTTGGGCATGCCGTGACTCCGGGGAGAAACATTGAGCCTCTCACTGCCTTTCTCTCGTTGGAGCCACCGCAGCTTGCAGCACGGAATAGACCAGCTGCAAGGGTGGGTGACTGGTTGGGCTGAGGACGGACCACATAAGGTCTTTTTCCTTGCGTGACGTTTCACACCCACCCCTTCTCCTCCCCTCTAAACCTCTCTTGTGGGCCCCTGGGTAGTCTGAGACTCCTACACACAAACGCTGCACGGCTGGTGTGTATCGCCACGAGCGATCAAGGGGATTTTTGCTGCGGTTGCACGTGGCATGTCTTATGCGCAACGCTTCCAGTTCAAGCAGGAGCTAAAGAGCAGCCCTGCATCGTGGAGCGGATCGCTGCATTCGCCGCATTGCTCCGATGTGCTGGCGCCACCGTACCACAATGGCGTGGTGCCCAGTAGTTCAGGCTGTGGAACCGGTGGTGAATATCTCGCCCGGCGTCACGTCACGAGCCGCGACAGCAGGGACATGCACGTGACTCAAGATGGTGGACCCCTAAGGAATGGGCAATACTCGCCGTCATCGCTGCCAACAACCCAAGAGGGAAACCACATGCCGTGGGACCCGCAGGCGGTGCCTAACCAGCGCAACCTGCGCCGCGAACCCATTGACCTCCTATCAGGGCGCCAACGACCCCTGGACGAATGCCGCCCCGAAGTGCTCATTGCGGCAAACGTGGTGCAGATGGAGCGGGAGAGTCGCTCCGCTCGACGCCGGCAATCGCAAGAGCGGATGCAACGTCGTCAAAATTACGAAGCTTGCGATGGCTCGGTCCTTCTCCGTGGAATGAACGCAGCGACCAGCGGTCCTGAGTTTCATGGCGACCCTTCAGGTGCTCTGGGTAGTGTCATGGAACAGAGGCGTGGGAGTCAACGGCACCTCACGCCCCGGTCAGCCTCGGCCACACTTCGCCGATCGCGGCAGTTGCGCGCGGGAGGCGCTTCGTGGGTCGGATCCTCATCCAAAAGCCCCCATCACAGCAGGGCGCCTCCATCTCTGGCACCGCAGCAATCACTAGCGGCAGCTCGTGCAAAGGATCGCTCTCGGGGGCTAAACAGCAACCACGGGATGGTGGCGTCGCCGTCACCACCCAGAGCAAGTAGGCCAGTGAGTCCGCCCATGCAGCGTGTGGTCCCAAGGATGCTGTCGGCTGCTGATCCCGCTGGTGCAACGGTAGCCACGACCAATCACACCCGCAGTATGCGCCTCGTGCCTCCAGCGGAGGGGCCACCGCCCATGAGCAGCCTCTGTGGAAAAGTTATGTTGCCGCTAGGGAGTGAGTTTTCTGCGAGGATCCGGAGCATGATGCTTCTTCGGGAACAAATGGAGCTTCTCGTGCAGAAGCAGAAGAACGATGAGGCGGAACTGGTGATGCTTGTCGATATCTTACTGAAAGAATCCCACGATAGACTTCAAGCCGAAATGGCGCGAGCACAGCGCGACCCTCGCGTCGAGCATGAAGCGGAGGAAGCTGAGCTTTCGCGCGAGGAGCTGCAGCGGGCTGTTCGGCAGCGTGACAGAGCAATAGAAATGCTATCAACGTTTCGCAGAGAAGGTGGGGAGGTGGTGCAGCGCATGCACGACGCCTTGGCCAAGACTCAAACCCAAAACGTGGAGCTCAGTAAAGCACTTGAGGTTGCCCAATCGGAAAACCTACGGCTGAAATCCACGCTTCTGATTGTTGATGCTCACCACGATGCGAACCGCCCAATAGAGGGTGCTATGCCGCTGAGGCGCCGGGATGTCGGCGTAGAGAGCGAACATACGCCGGAGAGCGAAGTCGCACAGCTACTGCGGGAGGTGCAACGGCTGGAGAAGGGTGGAGTACCTCGAGCGATGGCTGCCAGCGGAGATAGCAGCGAGGAGGCCACCGCTGCCACTGCCGAAGAGGGGACACTATCAGGAGTCACAAAGGGGCAGCTCTGCCAACACATCTTGCGGAAGAATCGCGTTCTGCTGCGTCTAGATGAGCTACTTCAAGACGCGGATCGCGTTATCGTTCAGCTGCGAACGGAAAATGAACAGTTGCATCGTCAGTCTCGGGATCCGGGTTCCGGCGACTTCAATACACAGTCGCTTGACAAGGAATACGCCGCGGAGCTTGCGAGGGTGCATGGCAACCAGCAAGTCCACAAGGCAACCGCGTCTGCACCGACTGTCGCGCAGACCTCGTTTCGCTTTCATCCGCATTTCGTGTCACTTGCGCACGGTGGTGCTGGTGTCGCAGGGGGCCTCGCACGGTGTAGGCCCCTGCCGCCCTCGCTCTCGGTAGAAGAGCAGCACCAGTTGATCGACGAGTACTACGATCATTTAGGGAAGGCGTACGTAATGATCAACGTTCTTCGCCGAGAGCTTCGGAAAGAGAAGATGCAGCGTCTTGAGGCAGAGGAACAGTCACACAAGATCCTTCTTCAGCACCAGAAAAACGTTGACCTACTAGAGCAGCGCCTTTCGCAGCTGGGAATCAGTAACGCTCCAAAGTCGAAGACCTCGACTCGCTCCCTCTCCTCAGCCGGTGCTCCTGCAGCAGGTGGTGAGAGCCGGCCGCTGAGTCGGAGCAGCCGCGACAGCGGCGACGAGGGTGTCATTCCAACTGCCACCGCTACTACGACCTCCGAGCTGAACGGTGAGTTTCAGATGGCCCCGAAGACCGCACCGTATGACCAAGGTGGTGAGGTGGAAGTCCGGCGTGAAGTGGCGAAGCTAGAGGAGCAGCTGCAGGATCAAAATCCACATGTGCAACGCTCTAGTGGGGCCAAAGTAGATCACATTCCAGCGATTTGCAACCCAGCTGTTTCGTTGTATCCCGTGGATGCTGCGGCAGGAGTCGGCGTCGGTAGTGTAAGCGACGCGAACGTGAGGCCTGCTCATGTAGAGCAGGATCGCTCTAATGGTGTGAAGGCTCGGCGGGCTTATGACGATGATGCAGGCAGACTGAATCTTGCCGAGTTGGAAAGACTAGAGGCGGAGCTACAGGTGGTTGTGGCTTCTCTGGGAAGCGATTAGCGCTTCTCAGTACCCGTTGCGGATGCAGGAGGGCCTCGAAGGAGGTGCATGCCCCCCTAAATCACCCAGTCTCGCAGCTTCTCTTTTCCACCTCCCACCCCTCCTACCCCGTGTGTTTCTCCCTGGACCGTGGCGTGCATGCCATGCTCGCTGGAGGAGGTTATTGTCCGTATCGCTCAGTTTCTGCTCACTGATACCTGTGTGTGGTGGTGCTGGGGTCACGAGGCTGAGTCCTTGACGGGGGGGGGCAGCCGTAAAACTAGTCCGTTTCGAGTCCTACCACATCTGCGCCTCCTGCCACCATGGGTTGGGGCCGGCTTTTGACTCATTCTAGCTCCATGTTATTGTTTTTTGGTGGGGCCGACGCAGAAGTGTGGGAGGAGAAGGTGCACGTTTTCCACCAGCTGGGGCATAACAGCGAGTGGGAATGAGTTGATACGCGTGCTGGCTTTGGGGAAAAGTTCCTGGGCACCGCAGGATCACCGATCACTGAGATGAGCGGCTCGCCGGCGCTAGTGGTTGACTTCGGCTCCGACACGGCGAAGGTCGGCTTCAGTGGCACCGAGGGGCCGGACTGCTTCCCGGCGCTCCGCGGATCCCCGAAGTATTGCCGGGTGTTTCCGCTCGAAGGCCCAACGCGCACCGGATCGGCCACCCATGCACCTCCTTATACCAATGGTGCCCCGTCGTCCTATGTAGGTCGAGATATTTCTGACGTGCGGCGGGGGCTGCTGCGCCTGTCCCGCCCGGTACAGCATGGCCGAGTGGTTGACCTAGAGGCGATCCCACTTTTCTTTCGGCACTTTGAACGGAGCTTCTGTATGTCGTGCCAGGAGCAGCCGCTTCTTCTGACGGAGCCTCTGATGCGCTCTCGTGTCGAGCGTGGCAAGTTGGCGCAGGTGTGCTTTGAGCAGCTTTCGTTCCCATCGCTTCTGCCAGCGGCTCAGCCATTGCTTTCTCTGTTTGCCACAGCAAAAACCAGTGGCTGCATTATGGAGGTGGGCGAGGGTATTACCCAGACATGCTGTGTCGTCGACGGCTGCACACTACCGGAGTCATTTACTCGGGAAGATCTGGGCGGGGGCAGCGTCACTGCGCTCCTGCTAAACCTCATGCGGCGCAACGGCGTGCTCGAGCCATTGGTAGCCGGTGGACGTATTTCCAGTCCGGCAGGCGAAGCGCCCAGCGCCGGGTTCTCTGCGACCAGCAGCTCTTATTTCGATCGCTACGCGGCACATCGAGCAAATCAAGCTCTGGGCTGCCTTGCGGGTTGCGGCATGAACGTGGCGGCGCACCAAATCGTTAGGTCAGTCAAAGAAGCACACTGTGGCGTTGCCCCCTCGTATGCGGCGGCTGTGGCAGTTGCGGGTCACGGCGCTAGCACGTGCGGTCCGTCTGTAGCCGAGGCCCAGTCTTTGCTTGCACTGGACCAAGGGATGGCTGGGGCCTCATGCGCCCAGGAGCCGTCGGATGGGTGTGAGATGCCAGGACCGATGCGATACCTGCTTCCCGATGGTGTGGAGATAGTGCTTGGTCCCGCGGAGACGTGGATGAGCTCAGAGGCTCTTTTCACCCCCTCTGTTTGCGGACTGGAGCATGGTGGAGTTGCGGACATCCTGATGGCCTCCTTGAACGCCGCAGATGTGCACCTGAGGAAACTGCTGCTGGAGAACATTGTGGTCTCGGGTGGATCAGCGCAGCTCCGCGGCTTTTCGGATCGGCTTCTGACGGAAGTCCTTCACCAACTTCCTTGCAACGTGCATGTCCGCATGGCCGTTCCGGCAGAGAGTGGGCAGCTATGTTGGATTGGCGGCAGCTTACTCGCACAGCTGTCCTCCTTCTCTTCCATGTGCATCTCCCGTGCCAGCTACATGGAGGAGGGAGAGGAGGTGCTGCATCGGCGCCTATTCGCTTAGGAGCCATCGCGGCTGGCACACACAGCTGTGCCTGGGAGAGGTGGGGTTGAAGGGGTGCGACGGGGGCAGCACTCGCGTACGCGACGGGTACAAAGTGGACTTTGCAGCCCTTGAACATGGGCAGAGCGGTTCCGCTGCTCGTCGCACTCCGCTGGTGCTCGTGCGGAGGGATGGGGGATCAGGGAGGGGATGGTAGCGGCTGCTTACACGCGCTTGCCTTTTCTCTTCCGGTACTGGTGCGTCGCGTGGTGGTGCTTGCCCGCGCACGCTGGCTTTGGCGGCGTGTCAGTGTTCACAGGATATCCAGGATTGCTGCCCACTCGCTACTGCGGCTGTGGGCCTGTGGCCCGCCGTCCTCGTTCAACCACCTCCACCGCTCCCAACGCACGAAGGTGATGTCGCAGTCGGTTGAGGCGGTTGTAGCCCGTATGCAGTGGCAGCACAAGCTTGACCACGACGCCGTCCTGCAATCCATCCGGGCGGAAAACCAGCGGGTTCTCAATCAGAAGTTGGAGGAGCTGCTGACGTACGTCACTCTCAGCCCCTCGAAGCCATCTTCCTCCGCTCAGCTGGCTGACGCAAACACGGTGAAGGATGCGCAGGCGGCTGCTGGACATGCCCCTGCCGCCGCTACTGCCCCAGCCGCGCCTGCGGGTGCGAGCAAGGCTGGTTGGCCGGCACCAAACAGCATCCCTGCTTCCCAGCCGGTGGCAACTCCAACTCCATGGCGGCCCATCCATCGTGCGCTCTCTCTCCCACCAGACAGCGGCTCTGCGTCGACCACACGGAAAGACCGGACGCCTTCACCACAGTTTTTTACATCCGCGACGGTCTCCGTTGCGAGCGGCGATGTTGGCACAAGCTCGGCGGTGCTCGCCCGTGAGGGTTCGCGTGGGGGCGCTTCCCCGGCCAATCCATACGCGTTGCCGGGGCCGGATGATGCCATGCCAAGGCAGCTTCCACCGTTTGTATCAGTCCATGATCAGCCTGAAGAGGCCCAAGCGTCGATCCTGTTGGGGGGACTCCGCGCAACGCCAAACCACAACAGTTCTCTCACAACGATTCATGCCCATGCCGAGAGCCCCCCTCCGTACATGAGCTCCACGTCCCCCTACTTGCTCGTTCCACCGCCGTCTGCGGCCCAGCTCACCTTGAGTCGCAGCGGTAGTACGCTCGGCGCGCCGTCCGGCACCGAGCACGCTACTCCCGTGAGCCAGTCTCAGGGGATGGCGAGCCGACCCAAAAGCACCAATCCGGCTCACGATAGGGCAAAGTCGAAATCATTATCGGACGACGGCGCTGTTTCGCAAGGCCGACCTGTGTCCGTGGTACCTGCGTCGTCGCAGCCTATGACCACGCGGCTGGTGCCCGAGAACCCTAGGAGTCCGCTTGAAACTCAGTGGTCTATGCCTGCGGTCCTGCTTCCAGTTGGGGGAGGCTTACCTACAACCCCCCCAAGCGCCACTGGGGCTCGGCGTGTGCTTTCCGGCTCCTCTCCCACAGAGAGCTCGTCCCTAGAGCATCAAAGTTTTGTGCAGCAGGTGATTCGTTCAGCATCACCTCGTGTTGTGAAGAGTCTAGGCACACAAAAGCGATCAAGCATGAGTGATAGCACTGATGCGTTGGCTGCCTCAAAAAGTGCTCTGATCCAGCGCTTCCGAGAGCTGTACGGAGACCCCAAGCCGCGGATTTCCCGCTCCCGTCCATCATCGCCAGTTTCGATCACTCCGGTGAGCGATCCACTGCCGTGGAGTGGAATGCAGCGTCGTGTAGGGGATGCTACTGACCTCCAGTGCCGTGGTGAAAGGATGCCAGCTGAGCCGAGTATGCAACGGCGTACCGTTACCGGGTGGGGCAGGTACCTCACAGACCCAGTAGGGGATGTGGATCGGGTCGCGGGGAATCCAGCATGGAACGCAATGAGGGGCATCTTGGGGCAGGAATCCGAAGTGGTGGACGGCGGCTTGGGTCGAATCAGTCTGGCCCGGCCGCTCGCGGTTCGCAGTGATGGCAGCGTGTTTGTAGACTCTCGAAGGGTCCAGAAGCCGCTGCAGCAGCATCCGAAGTCACTGCTCACCGAGACGACGGCGGAGGCTCCTGCGCAATGTGCCGCGACCAATGATGTACCTAGCGTGGACAGAGGAGAACCGCGGAACAACTTTTTCTACTTTGTCGGTGAGCGCAAGGTCCCCCGTGGGGGTACCTTGCAGGCCGAAAACTCGCCGGTCTGCATGTCGCTCCCACCCCCTCTCACCGTGCACGCCGTTCAGCAGCGGCAATCGTTGGACGGTACGGCCGCTGACGCTCATCCGCTCGGCATCAAGTCAGAAGTAGCTCCGTACTCCTCCGAACACTCTGAGGTCGCCATTTCGTGCAAGGCAGTTCCATTAAGATCGGATGGAGCTGATGCCGCTCAAATCGGTGTTCTGCCACCTACCTCCTCACTCTTGCTGCCTCGAGTGCCGTCTCATCCGCTGGCCGCGCACGAATGCCAATTCCTGTTGGCCAACACGACTCTCACAGATTTCGTCACAGTACTGTCATCGCCGACGGCCGGCTCCACCTCGGCCACAACGACCCCTGTATCTAACCAGAAAGGCGATCAGTGGCACTTTGAGACTGTAGCAGCCGCGGACCACCACGCGGCCACCCAAAGCGCAAACTACAAAATGCAGCAGCGAAAGATTAGTCTCATGGCAAAAATGAACGCTCTTTACTCACGAGAGTAGCCGCTTCGACTTCTACAGCCCGCACCGAAAAAACAAAGCGTGACTACTTGACCGCGTATGATGTAGCATGTCATGTGCTGGACAATGAACCAGATCGCTGCGCGTCCTCTCCGAGCCACCTCCCCCATGCCCTCAGGTGCCCGCTGGCAGTAAACAGCGAAAATCACCGATATGCGGTGAATGTGGAGGCTTGGGAGGTGCTGATCCTGCCGGAGAGCGGTTTTTCTCAGAGAGGGTAGAGAGACATAGAGAAAGGGAGGTGAGGAAGTCATGGTGGCGAAAAGGGTGAGTGACGGTGAAAATGTAAAGGATTGCTCAATGTGGTTCAAAGAAGGGTACTCGTGGGTGGATGTCCGGCGTCTTCCGGGTGCCATAGTTGCATGACAGCGCCTACGAATGCTTGCGACCGTGTCGTAGTACGCTTTTGTCTGCACTTGGGCACAGAGGGGTGCTTCTCTAGGGGGGTGGTCGACCTTGGCCGCCCACGATGCACCTTTGGCTGTGGCATGTGGCCGCGATGCACCGCGGCAGCGGCGTGGGAACCTGATGACCTGCCCAATAGGAGCGCCGGAAGACGGTGGCTTTGCTCGTTTTCTGTGGGCGACGTGTAGCGGGGTCGATGGGATGGAAGCTGAATTGGCCTGCAGCAGCACCCCCGTGAGGCTGGTGCACCTTAATCGCAGTAGTGGATAGGATTGGCCGAAACGATACTTTAGGGCATCGGCTGCCACAGCGCGAGGACCGCGCAGCGATCTGGCAAAAATGAGCCTTCTTGGCACCAACGCAAAGTTGCCCCTCGCCAGCGGTGAGGCCGGTGGTGAAGAGGATGGCGATGACTCGTTCTTCGCCGCTATGCAGACCGCCGCGGTGGGGCATCGGTGTTCGATTCCTGGCGGCGGTGCGGGGGCCGTCGCACGCTTGCAGGCCGACACATCCAGTGACGTTGACGTGTCTGGCGAAGACTTCTTTGCCGCGTCCTCAACCGAGAACAGGAGGGCTCTCCTCAACGTACAACCAACCGTCACTCCAGCGGATGCGTCCGATGACAGCTTCTCGCGTTTTAGTTCTTCAGTGTGGAGGAGTCATGCCTCGCTTGGGTCGTGCAGCGTAGAAACAATGAAGAGCAGCGCCGAGCAGATGCGTGGCACCAACCTGATCGCTGAGGGCCCTACGGGGTGCGCTACCAAAGACGAATCCCACAGCGTCTCTAGAGCTCCGAACAGACCGCCCACAGCCGCAGGTGGGACAGAAATATTGCCCACGCAAGAATCCGCTTGCGTCACGAGCAATGTTTCCTGCGGGGTGCCGGTGGCAAACGCGGGTCGCGGCGAAGTCAGTGGTTCTGTGGCGGCGATTGCGGTGGATGCGCCAAAAACCCTGTCGGCCAGCGACGACTCGGACGACTTTGGCGATTTTGCCGGTGCTCAAGTCCCACCACTACCACCAGCTGCAGCTGCAGGATTTGCCGCGACACCCGGGAAACCCGATGCCCATTATGGTGAACTTCCTGTGGCAGGTGCTGCAGTGGTGAAGCCTGCTAAAAAAACCGTACGATTCAGCACGGAGCCGCCAATCATCGTGCCCGGCCGGGAGCTCCCTGGCGCGCACACGCGAAAACCTGGACTGCCACGATGTGGCCCTCTTCTGAGCGTGAGCGGAGAGCTGGAGGAGGTGTCATCTGAAGACGACGTGGATGAAGAGGACGTCACGCCGTTGTATAAGCGCCGCCTCCGGGGCGATTTTGACTTTGAGGACGATGACGATGATGATGACGATGATGATGACGAAAGTGAGGCAAGTAGCGGCGATGAAGTGGACCATCGGCCACCATATCCGGGCCTCGTGTCCACGTCCCACGTACCTCTCGGTCCCGGGGGCCGTGGGCACCAGATGCCACCGCCTCTGCGGACGGAGGATCTCAGCGCCTCTTCGGTGATGTCTGGTCCTGCAAAGAGTCACGAAAGCTCAAGGGGGAACGATGCGTTCACCTGGGTAAGTGCTGCTCAGCTGGCGGCGCCGACGCCCTCCGGGGATGGTGTGGCACCTGCGGGAGGCAACTCGGCCACCGATCAACATGCTGCCGATCCCCATCAAAGCGGGACGGTGACAATCGATGAAGATGACTGGGATACCCCTTTCACCGTTGCCGCACCCGCATCATCGATGCCGATGCCAACCCTCGTGCTGCCTCACATCCCCACTGCCGTTGACGAACTAGCAGTGGCAAACATGAGCACCCCGCGTGACACTGCTGATGCGCTCATCGCGGATCATTCAGACACCTCGAAGTCGGTGCTTCGCCGCATTCTTCAGGCGGGGGGACTCCGGATCCTCGCGGAGGCTCCCGAGGTCCGACATGCCGCAGATCAGCCCGACGATAGAGCTCAGAACGCCCCCGGCGATGCCGCGGACGAGAGCTCGAGCCCATCCGCCAGTTTCAACCCACTGCAGTTTGTTTTTTCTTCCCTGCGCTACCAGCCACTCTCTGGGCAGTCGGTATCTCCTCAATTTCTGCCAGAGGAGCTTTTTAGCAGCCCCCATGTTATAAACACGTCGCACCATTCACCGCTTAGCCCCTCTGAGAACCTCGTCGAGATCCTTGATGGCATCAATAGCCCGCTTGAGCAGAACTCATCGTGCTTGCCGTGGTCGAATTATGCAAGACTGAGTCAGGCTCCTTGGCCGTCGGCTTCTGCAGTGGAGGCCGCGCCGCCCTGTGCGGGCCACCAGCGGTGGAGCCTCGTCTCTCTTGAAAATTCGACGCGTTCTCTGATTCCGGCAGCTGACAGTGATGCTACCATGCCTCGGCAGTCTGCGTTTACCTTACCAATTCCTTCAGACACGGATGAGAACAGGGATGGACCGTGCCCGCTGGCAGGGCAGGCGGCAGTGCGACGCTCATGCGGCATCTCCGCTAGCCCCATATCTCCAAAGCCCAGTCTACAGCAGGCCCATGGCGAGTCGGCGACCCCAAAGGCCCGCTCGCAACCCCCTGTAATATCCTCTGACCGGTACAACGGCAGCGAAGCCGCTGCCGAGTCCTTGGCGTTCAGCAGCACCTCCCTGTTTACAACAAGCCTCTTTGGCCGACGGCTGTCGACGAAAATGGGCGATTTCTCGATGACCAACCGCAGCGAGCGCTGCAGTAGCCGCTCCTGCATCGATGTGCCAGGTGCACCCGCAGGCAACCCAGAGATGTCCCGTTCTGTTAGGGCAGCCTCTGTGTCGGGCATCTACACCCTCGGCACAATCAGCAGCCTCTCTAACACTCTCGCTGGTGGCGAAATGAGCCTGTCCAGCGTGTTCCAGCCTACCTCGTCACAATCAGCGCGGAAGTCCTCGCAGATGCCTGCAGCGGCCATCTCCACATGCGACCTCACCCCAGTCATGCTTCAGAACCTCAAGGAGCGCCGCCAGCAGCACCTAAAGGAAAATTTAGCGTCGGTTCTCGCTGGTGCCGGTGCGTCAGGATCGTCAACCACTACCGCTGAGGAATCTTCGCGCTCCTTTCCTTCGCTGCCCAACTCGTCAACGAACCCACCCAGCGCCACTGAGTGGAACTCCACTTTATCCAAATCTCAGTCGCAGTCGGTCATGCCGACGCAGGGGCAGGAGAGTAGTAATTCCAGCGCGTTGTACAAGCCAGGCGAGTGGAAAGTGAGGCCACTGTGGTCGAATGGGGCGCGCATGGGAAAGGTTCTCACCATCTCAGACATGCCCACCTGCACGTGATGTGCAGGTGCGCGGGGTAGGCAGCGAAGCTACCAAGAGGCGTATGCCTTGCCGGGGCTATGAATAACCCCCCCCCCTCCTTCGC
>PGOM01000015.1:404074-437055 GCA_002921335.1 Paratrypanosoma confusum | reverse complement strand
GGGGGGGGGGGGGTGGAATCCGGGTGGGTAGCGGACCGGTGCATTACAATTGTACTGCTATAATTGATGCCGGGGTGCCCGCTATGTCGCACGTGCGGTACCGCATATCGTGATGACCCTCGTGCCTCGGCGTCCTGCACTGCGACGATTCAAGGGCGGGAAGTGGGTAGAGGGATTGCCAGGGGTTTCGTGCACCACGTCATAGATCCACCCTGCCGGGTACCACGGCGGATAGTCGAGTCGAGTGTGATTCGATTCCCACGTGAACGTCGTAGCAAAGTGAGAGCCCAGCTCAGCAGCGATTCGGAGCACGGTGCTTCTTAGCCAATCATTGGAGGAGCTCACCGTTGCGAGTAGCGCTTCGCATTGCTGTTGGAATGCTGTCTGCCCGAGAGCCCCCCGGTTCTCGGGATGGCCACGATTCGCCTTTCCTACGTCACACCTCTGACCTGAAGCGAATAGTGGAGGCCGCCGCCATCGAAGAAATCCGTGACCTTCGTGCCGCAGTGGCCTTGGCGCATGCGGCGCTCTCACAGTGCATTGGGTCCTCTAGCACTCAGATGATATTCTCAGAGAGCCCCGTGGCCTCGGTATGCGCCGCCACACCCATAGAGCAGGCGCGCGCCATTCCGGATCAGCAGCGTTGTCGGCTCCTGCGCGTGGTTTTAGAGTTTCTCGAGCGACTCGCCAATCCCGAGGTGCACCTCCGCGATGCAGAGGCTGTGTTGCGAAGGGAGTGGAAGCAGGGATGCGTGGCGGTGATGCCGCAGACGCCGCCACACGAAGAGGAGAAAGGACGCATTCCGGCGCGGTCTCAGCTCGCAACCACACCGATTCCGGGGGAGGCGTCGGAGCTTTCAGCGATTTCACGTCACACCGCGGCATCTTCTTTTCTCTCAGTTGCCAAAACCGCCGTCGGCTTTGGCAGCGCCGCCGGGTGCTGCGAAGGTCCCCATGAAGCACCGAACCTCTGCCATGATCCGTGTCTTCGCACAGAAACCACACCGCAGTCGGAGGAGAGAGTGACCCGCGCCGCAGCTGGACTCAGTACAACCACCCACGCCGGTGCGTCTCCCCTCTTTGAGGCAGAACTACCAGTGTGGAAACCCTTTCACTTCAACCAAATGGCACAATCTACGTCAGCGGAGCGGTTTGAAGACGGCGGTGTGTCCCAGGGTTCTCCCGCCTACAGCTGCGGCAAGGCGGAAGAGCGGGGTGCCTCGTGCCCCGCGGGGCTTTCGTCGACGCCGTTTGGCTACCGCTCCCACCAGCTCTCCTCACTTCGGGCCTTCTGCAGCACTCCCAGCTCGATGAAGTCAACCATGTCTGCTCTGGCCGACATTCACATCCAGCGAAGCCGGTCGCTTGGGCAGCTGGAGGAGCTTGCGGCTCTATTCGCGGAGAACAGCAAGCAGGTCGCGAAGCTAGATGCGGAAAACACGGCGAATCTTAAGATGGCGTGGGGGAATGATGATCTACCCCAGTCGCATCGATCGAAGCTCACCGCTGCGCCGCTGCGTCATTGGAAAGCGGCGGCGAATAGCGACACTCACCGACGCGGTAAGAAGCGCTTACGTGTTAGTAGGGCTCTGTGCTGCTTGCGGCACCGGGGTGCCCTGTGGGGTACCACACGTGGGGTACGTGCATCCAGAAGGGCTTGGCTCAAATGTAACTCAGCAAGCCACAACGCCAGCTCCAAGTGCCTTCCCACCGTCAGTGGCTGCTCCTCACCCTTCTCAGGGGCACACCAGTCGCTACCACCATGCGCGTGCCTCTGTGAGGTTTTTCTAGACGTTTACGTGGCTCCCCTGGTGGACTGGATTCTGAGAATAGCTGTACGTGGTGCAGGAGAGAGTACCTCGCCCAATAGCGGTTTGTCTGATGCTTATGCCTCTCAGCTCGCGCAAATGCAGCAGGAGTGTGCAAGGCTTAAAGAGGAGCGAATGCGGTCAGAGAAATCTCTTGACACAGCTCACGAAGAGCTTGAGCGTCGTACCCTCGAATTGACATCTTTGCGCGACGCACTTCGTGATGGGCAAACGCAGTTGAGGTACACTGTGGCTGAGTGCGAGTCGCTGCGCACCTCTAAACTCGCGGCTGAGGAAGCTCTACGACTCTTAGCTCAGGAAAGTGACGCAGGACAAGCGCAGCTTCGTGCAAAGGTGAAGGGCAACGTTGCGCAGCGGCAGAAGCTGGTTCGTGATCAAGAGGCGCTGCGCTGTGACCTAGTCAGTCAAGTGAACGAGCGGGCGGCGGCAGCATGTGAGATGCAGCGCACAATCGATTACCTTCTTTACCTCGTGGAGGAGCAACGCAAGCTGAGTTGCTCTGCATGTGCGATGACTGCCAGAGCTCGCAGTCAACGAGTGGGAAGTAGGGCCTTGGACGCTTCACCCGTTTTCAGTAGAGATGCTACCACTGGCTTACTGCAGCGAGAATCCCCGGACGCGGCAGCCCTCCAGCAGCTTCTTTATGATGACGGCGTACTACAAAGCGACGACCCTCTTTGTAGCATTCTGACCAGGCCTATCGCCCCCACAGTCACCAGCTCCGCGTCTAATTTCGGTGAGTCACGGCGCCCTCCGAACGAGTATGTGGAGAGGGGGGCAGCTCTCAAGTTGCAGTGGGCAGGCCAGGTGGCCTAGCCGCACCGCGGTGGATCTTGAGGAGGGGGATTGCGGGAAGCGTGTCGCAGGGGCATCATCAGGGATGTGGTGATGGAGGAGGTGGCTTGCAAAGCCACGCTTCAACGGCGGTTCGTCGTTGGATTCGAGGAAATCAACGCGATGGCGTGCTGTTGGGGTACCAAGGAGCAAGCGTTGGTGGAGCGTCCTCCGAAGACCATCAACACCGTGACGGGAGAATTCCTCGTAGCGCCTTGCTATTGGCATAGGCCCATGATGACTGAATCTTGACTGCCGACTGTCGTCGTTTTCACTACTGGCATGTCATTTTATTACTGAGGGCCGACCACATGTCGTGACCATCCTGTAGGACGGCGGGGACTGGAGAGGGCTGTGCGGGGGGCCGGGGAGCAGGGGGTCTATCAGGCACAGCACCGAATCACCACACTTGATCACGTGAAAGTAGTAGTGCAGCACCACTTAAACACCGAAAGGCGTGTCATAGATGTTTCGGCGTTTCTCAGTGCAGCGGCTAGCAGCGACTGAAAGTGGTGGAGCTGCACCGGAAAAGTCGGCCGGGGTGGCCAGCGAGACGCTGCAGCAGATTCACGATGCGCTACGGCCCCATCTCGTGGGGGTGCCGCTGTTCGCCGTGCTCTATTGCGGAAACCACCAGTACAAAGTGAGCGTCGGCGATGTCATTGCAGTTCAGCGCCTGCGTGCGGAGATCAGCAGTGAGATCGCTTTCAAGAAAATTCTGTGCGTAGGCAGCCCGCACTTCTCTGCCATTGGGAGACCATTTCTGAAGCACTGCCGCGTTGTTGGAGTAGTTGAAGAGCAAAAGCGCATGCGCAACGTCGTGTCTCTCTTCCACTCGCCCGGGCGGCGCCAGACTCGATGGGTTGACGCGCAGCATGCGGCAACCATCATCCGCATTAGGCAAATCGCGTACGACCCCCATTTTTGCGGCGAGCTAGACAAATACAACGGAAAGATGCTAGACACGTTCAGCAAGGATGCCCACACGAACATGGTGTACACTCTAGACAGCGGCGATCCACTGCGCCAAAAAGACCTTGCTTCGGTGGAAAATGCCCGTCCGGTTGACGCGGGGGCAGCCTTCCTCGACCTGGCAATGGAGAATAACCCGTAGGCACCGTGTCTGTGGCGGTGCGCCTGAATCAGACGTCGCACCGCGCAGATTGTGGGTGGAACAAATCACGGATGGAAAGCGGGGGTGAGGCGACTGGCGATAGGCTGAAGAGCGTGGAAATCGAGAAGCCGTAGTGTGATGGATGGAATAGGGGGATCAGGGCACGTTATGGAGGCTGCTGCGGCGATAAGATGGGATGAGGACGGTTGACCCTGAACTGCACACACGTCTGCGCGTGTCGAGGCGGCCGTAGCGGTGGGGGTGGGGCGGTAGTGCGCGACGGGTAAGTGCATCCCTCCTGCAGTACCTACAGTCCGTTATACCTGCTTCTGGTCGCCCCTGCACGTGAGTGGGGGGATGCGTTGGGGTTGAAGGTGGGGGAAGGTAGCGCTTGGCCATCACTGTAGCACTCCGGCGCTGGTACACAATCGCGAGCTCTGTCGCCACGCCGTGTTCCATTTCGCCCATCAGAGCCACCAGGAAGCCGCATTGGGGAGGGCTGTGAGGGTATGCTCACCTGTGTGAAAAGGTCTCTGGAGCAGATTGCAACATGGGCGCAGCAGCTGAAGAATCGGGAGGAATGGGGTGCCCAGCAGTGGGGCGCCAACGGCAAGGCCCCTCTTCTGGTGGAGCGGGCGACCGTGCGGGCCCCGCGACCGGCCGATAACGCTGAGCGTGCAGGTGGCGCGGACGGTGCGCTGGTGCCCGTGGAATCCCAGGCGCCTCACGAACAAATTCTAGCGCACGCGGCATGGCTGAGGCAACTGCTCGTGCAAAGCCATGAAGGTGATTTCACAGAGTGGCATACGTGGATATCCTCGACTTCCGAGGGACCAGACTGGTGTCCGCACCCCACGCTGTGCATTTACTCGCCATTACTCTGGTGCTTATGTGAGCTCGCTGCTGCTCTGCCCCCTTCCTGTGTCGCCGATCCTTCACTCGAGGGTGGTGCGCGATTTGACCCCTTCGAGCACATGTCGCCCATGTCGCTGGGAATCTTACACGCCCAGTGCCAAATGCTGGTGTCCCTCCCAAACCGCGTGGCGAATGGAGTCTACGCTGCCACGCGTTTCGACCGCGCTGGATCGCTATCCCGCGCAGTGGAAGAGTTCGGTGGGTCCAGAGGGGCGGACGACGAGGCAGGCCTTGAGGCGCTTCTCCACGCCGGGACGTACACTTCCTTGCTCATACAGTCGGTAGGCATGTTGCTCCTCTGTGTTACATCGATCTCAGCAAGCGCAGGCACCGCCGCTGCACGGTGCGAGCCACGCTTCCAAGCATCGCCGCCGGTGAAGACGGTGGGGCGAGGGCAACTCGGCGAGTGTGCCGCTCCCGAAGCGAGCCCGGTCACTGTAAGCCACGATGGCGCGCGTGCGGTTTCCGCGATGCTCATTAATCTAATTGTAGAGGGTGGCTATGCCCCTGACCTCGCCCACGTCTTACGTCGAATAGCTCTCGCGTGCCAGATGGATCATGAGTGCGGCGAGGTAGCGATTCCCATGCCCATCTTGGCGGAAGTAGCTCTCCGGCCATCCAGTAAGGGTTCCTGTGAATGCCGTGTGACGATGTGCAAGGTCACGCCCGAGGTCTCATCGGGCGAGGCGGGAACTTCTTACGACCGCCACAGCGACAATAGGGGCGGTAACGGCGGTGCTCGTGCGTGGCGCACCAACATGCTGAAAAGCCTGGCGTTTGCATTTGCGGTGGTGTGCAAATGCACGGGCGCCAGCCGGCTGGCCCCTGGCGGCGCGCTTTCAGAGCGCGATAGCGTGAAAGCACTCCGCAGTAGGTGGATTGCTTTCAACGCATTGTTCTTCTTCGGGGATCCGAGCAAGTCAGCAGGTCGTGAAGAGCTTCACCGGGTTGCCGCGGATCTACTTCTTCTGGATATTGGCGCTGAGGTTGCATGGGAGGTGTGCTCCTGTGAGCCACACGAAGCGGACGCAGAAGGTGAGTCACCGTGCGTGACAGCAACGTGTGGCAGGTGCGAGGCCTCCGTGGCGCATCGCTACTTCTCCAAGTTCCCCGCGTGGAGGTGGATGCTCGTGGATGTTGTGGCCGACACGCTACTAGTAAAGATACCTACAACGCACTTGCTTGGTGCAGCCGATTCCCGCTTCCTCTTTGCCGTCGTGCTCCCCCGCATGTGCGACATGTCCGTACAGGTGCACCTCGAGAACCACGTCGCGGCTGCGGCCAAGTCACAGGGAGTAGGAAAGTTCCCTGTGGGCCCAGGGGTGTACGCTGGGCCATCGCCCGCCATGCGAGCTGAGGAACCGCCCACAGTGCCGCTCTCCAGTGTGCGTGGCGGGTTTCTGCTGCGCGTATCGCAGGCACTGCTCACCCTTTGGGAGTCCGATGCACTCGTCACGAATTGTGTGGTGCCCGAGACGATGCACCGCCTCGACGCCGAACCGACCGCCGCGGCGCCTCTCCGTCGCCGGGCCGGCCCGCTTGACGGAGGTCACGAGGCCAGCGCTACTGAGAGCCTCCATCTAAGCGTCACCCGGCATGTGTGCCAGTTGCTGCTTCTCTGGGCTCGTCTGTGCGTTCTGGAGCGGTACGATAGTGTGGCGCTAGCCGGGTCATTGGTCAACGCAGGATTCGGTCAGGCCAGCAGGGCTCTGCTTCACCCCAGATCCGAAAAGGCTTCATCTTCATCTGGGCCCTCGCTTACGAACGGGCGGCTACCGGCAACGCTGCTTGGCTGCGTTCTCAACGGTGTCAGCCGCCGCATCGAAAAAGGCCCGGAGCAGCAGCTTGAAGGAGCGGTGGTTGCGTCTATGTTTTACTGCTTCTTTTTCTCCGGATTCGCAGCAGCTTGCTCAACGAACACCGCAGCCACCGAGGCGGGCTGGGATGCAGTTGGGGAGGAGGAGCGCGAGATCAGCGCGGTCTTTGCTGGCGGCCACGGCCACCCTGGCGAGGTCGCGCTCTCCGGCAGTGGAACCTTCTTCACCGTAGCGCTACTTGCGAACCCCGAAGCGAGATGGCTTTTTTTCCGACGGGCACTCCGTTGGGAGGGTAGCTACACGAATGCTGACGGTCACCAGAGTGGTGGTCCTCCGTTGGCAGTGGACGTGCGGCTTGGGGCGCCAAGCAGCCTCTGCGATTCTGGTTTCAAGGGGTTCCCCGGCTTTCCTGGGGTTCTGGAGCAGTGGCTGCAGTACGAACTGGACGCTTACGATCACACCCAGATTGTTACCGATCCTTCGCGCGCGATAGGCAGGCGTGACGAGAATGTTATGCCGGCAGATCAGCTGAGCGGTGGTTCATACGTGCGACGCATGCTGCAGAAGCGGTGCGCGCCACTTGTTCGCTCATGCCTCGTCGAAGGGTCTCAGAGAGGCGGATCGGATGATGCAGGGGCGCCTTCGTGCTCTCTGTTTCCACTTGATCCCGATAGGTCCTATCGCTTCTTCCTCACGCGAGACGACCTGCTCCGGCAAGATCGCAAGTCGACTCTCCGCGTCGGCTCGGTGGCAAAGGAAACCCCCGAGGCGGTCCTGCTCTCTGGCAGAGAGACTGGCAGCCTGACTTACCAAAACCCGCAGGTATTCCGTGCACAGCACGAAGAGCAGCTGCGCGTGGCGCAGAAGCAACTGACGGCGCAGGAGTCGGTTGCTGAGCCCAGCTCAGAGGGTGCCCCTCAACATGCCCTCGCGCCAACCGCCTCTGCACAGCAGCTTCGAGACATGCTTCCGCCACAGAACCTCTTTCGGGCGCCTCAGCTCGCATCTTTTGGCATTCTCGCGATGCCACATGATTCGAAGGAGGAGGAAGCCGTGGACTACATTCGAAGCGGCGCAATGGCGGGCCGCACTGACCACATTCCAGCTGCCCTGCTTCGACTGGAAACGATTCCGCGTACCTTTCGCGAATGCTTCCTTCGGTTAGTTGGAACAACCCGAGAGAAGGTGAACACAGAGCATGAGCGGCAGGAGTCGTTCGAGCGTGGCCTCCGCGGAATGTACCGCCTTCTCAAGGCCTCCCTGGGCGCCATGGGAGACACGCTTGGCGAAGAAGTCTCGTTGGGTGCCCCGGAGCTGCGCCGCGAGGTCGCTGCGGTGGCCCCACAGCTGATCCCGGTTCTGGTAACCTTTGCTTTTCACGCACCCGAGAAGCTGCTGCAGCACCTCTACTTTCTCCGATATTCGACCCTCGTGTTCTGCGTCGCACTCGTACCAGATGTGGCGCTTCCCCTAATTTCACGGATGATCTACAACGCGTCGTATGGAGTATTCCAGCGTGTCGAACTCATTCGCGCCATCGGGGACGCTGCTCGAATTCTGTCGCAGGTGCAGCGGCCAGCCCCACCGCGGCTGGGCACTTCGGCACGTATGCCATCCCCGCCGAGGAGGGTGTACCCTCCGATCCCGAACTCGCAAAACCAGCAAGCCGCGACGTCGTGGCTTAAAGGAGGCGGGGCCACGGATGGTGGGCTCGCTGCGGACGCTTCGCAGGGTACCGTGGCCCGGCGTGCCATCGTGGTGAGCGAAGGAAGGGTGGGGACAAGGCGGTGGGGCTACGCGCTGCCCGGTCGGGCACCTCTGGAAGTGCGCGGAGGGACTCACAAGCGTCTTTTCATTAACGTGCTGGCGTACCGCGCAAGTGACTTCCTTTCGGCGCTTACGCGGCACAGTGGGTACACTACCAAGGTGTCTCGCCCCAAGCCTGACATTGAGGTCACGAGAGATGGTGATCCGGCGCTTGCTGCACCAGCGGAGCAACAAGTTTGCGGGGAGGAGCACTTCAACTTTGTCAATACGAGTGATGTGTTCACTGCAAGCGAGGTGCTACGTACAATGGGCGTTGTCATCCGTGGCATCCGTAGCGCTCGGCACGTCTCTCCACTAATCTGCGAGGAAGCCATTGGGTTTCTCTTATGTGTTTTGTCTACACACGGCGAAGCAGCGGTTCGTGGTGAGGCATGGCTGGCGGCGGGCGAGGTCATGCGATGCTGGTGCGGCGCCGGTCCGCTTCTCATGGAGGTGGGCCAAGAGGAGGCCCCTGCATCACCCGTGCCGGCCGATGTGCCGCCCGCCTCGGAGCTGAATACGAAAGACGGCGCTAGCAGCGACCTCGCGGACCGTGTACTTCGGCCAGAACGGTATGTGCCACCGGTGAGTGGCCAAGCAAAGTCACCCGTTCGCCCCGAGGAACCGGAGCAGTCAGCTCTGCCCCACCTGCGGTCCAGCTACGCCACAGCTCGCACGCCTGAAAATGAAGCAGCTGGGTCCCAGCCTCGGCTTGTCTTTGCCCCACGCTCGTCAACCTCCTCATCGCACTCCGGAGGATCGCTGACTTTCTCCCCACCCTGGTGGGAAGCGCTTCATGTCCTCCAGCATCGGATGCAAGAGTCCGCTCTCGGTCAGCCTCGGCCAAGTGGGCAGGAAGTCAATGTGGGAATGAGAGGGCAAGAGGAAGCACCATACGTATGGAGGCTGAGTACCCTCATCGTCGCTGGGCTGCAAGACCTCGTCATGGAAAACGACACAGTAGCGCAGCTAACCGCGCGCCTCGCTGGCACCCGTGCAGTCGCGATGGACGCCAACTAGCGTGTCATGCGCATAGTCGTTATGGCGACAGTGGGGGATTTTGGTGAAGCGGCTACACCTCAATCTGGATATGACAAAGTGGTTGGATCAATATCTCTGACGAGTCCGGAAGATAGTTGGGGGAGGTATTCGGTGAATGGATGTACCTGGTACCAAGGAGGGTAATAGGTCGTGAGGGCTCGGCTCACGCTGACAGGGGGGGGGGGAAGAAGAGCTCGTGACTGCTCATGTCGTCTTCTTTCGCTACCACGACTGCGACTGCTCTCACCGCCTCTCAAGTTATAGTGTAAGTTGTTGCTGTCGCGGTGCCACGCCTCCCTCCGCAGCTTACTCCACTGTGCCGCGCGCATCTGCATGAAGCGGAGTGCGAGACTGGGTGGGCAGCATGGCGTGCTGCGTGCCGTGGTTCTTCAAGTGCGGAACTTGCGCGGTGTGGCAAGGTGGCCCGCAGCCTTGGCCCTTGGCGTTGACGCCTCTGCAGCGCACGTGGAGCAGCGACGATACCTGCGTGTTCGCGGCCGGCAAGATGCGGGTGAGCCCGTGGCGGCGTCAGTGGCATCCCCTGATTTTAATGTGCTTCTCGCGTCATCTCTTCACGGCGTAGCAGATCCCTCCCAAGGCAGGGTCTCGGGGGAATCGAACACGGCAGAGAGCATCGAACCCCCGAATCACGACCGTGCAGCGGGGGGATGTAGTCAGTACGCAGGAACTCCGCCCCCTAGGGCCGTGACTTCGAGTGGACTTCGCTCGGGTGGCTTCGTTTCGGCAGTAGGCAGCAAACCATCCACTTTGGAGCTCATTAAAAGCGAGCTGGAGCAGATGCGGCGTGAAGCTGAGATGCAGGGACACCTTCGCAAGGAGGCCGCCGCAAAGGCAGCTCGTGATACCTCAGCAAAACTCGCTCGCCAGCGTGAGAGGGCGCTTCGGGCTCTCCATGGCGCCACCGCAGTACCCGAAGTGGCTGGCGACTCTACGGCTGTGGGGCCCGCTACTGTGGACGATGACCCCGTCGTGGCACACTTTTTGCAGCGCTCACCTCCCCCAGTAGCTCTTCTTCAAAACCGGGCCTCCTACAAGGACTGCCGAAGCGAGAATGAGATGTTGGAAGGGGTTCGTGAGCAGTCTCAATCGATTCGGCGGCGGCTTCAGAGGGACGCCGATGAGGTACTGCGAAAAAAGGACGAGACATTTACTTGGAAATACGTCAAAATACTGTTTCCTCGCGTTGGGGCGGACTCGCGCTCGGAGGTGATGGTGTTTTGCGACATGCTGGTGCAGCGTGTGCATGAGAAGCAGTCGGAGCTGCGCCTGAAAGTGACCCCAGCGGCTGATACTGGGGCGATCACGGAGGAGCTCGAAACGATGCTACGTAAGGCAGCGTGGGTGTGCGTGCTGGATGACCTTAGCGACGCAGAGCTACGTCGCGCGGCGGATTGGGGGTTAATCGACCCCACCCACATGTCCGACGCGCCCGAGAGCGAGGCCGGTGCGGACATAGGGGAGTGGGACATCGACTTCTCAGATGTGGAGGCTGTGTCTGAGCTCCTCGGGCGCGTTCGCTACACGCAGGAGATCGTGTCGAGCATTCAAGACACTGCCCTGCGGGGCCTGCCGACCGAGGACCTCGCGCCTGTGCTGCGAAAAGCGGAGCTGAATCGCTTTGAGGACATATCGGCGAGCGAGCTGCGGTTGCTGGAGCAGTACGAGGAGCAGCCTTCGAGGGACATTGCTGCCGCCCAGCCCGAGACTGCTTCCACCGCGGAGGGTGTCGGCAGAGGTCCCAGTGGGCAGCAGCCGACGGAGATGGCCATATCGGAGGCGATGTTTAACCGAGCGCTAGCTCCCAGTAACTTCTTTCTTCACAAAGTCGCGGAGAAAGATCCACAACTGAAGCAGGCCATGAGCAATCTTGAGCGCATCAAGCGTCAGGCTCTGCTGGACCACGAGTTTCAGGCTGCACTGAAATATGCGCACGCAATTGAAGTCAGTACCGCTGCCCCGATTCTCCACAATAGCTGTGGTAGTCACATGAGTGGGGACGACGAGACGATGGTGGAAAACACTGGCGCTGGGGTGGGGGGCGACGATAATGCGAGCCGAGCGAGTCCCGGGAGAAAGCGAGCGCAACTACTCCGGCGCCTGAAGCTGTCGAACAAGCTCCAGAACCGTCGGGTTCCCACGCCGCGGCAGCAGAAGATCCTGGATCGGTGGAGCCCCAGCAGCAGCAGCCGTCTCAGCAGCATTTTACCCGGTGGGGCGCCTCGGGGTAGGCACGCGGCGGATGTCCCGTTTTTTTACGGCGATATCCGTAGTCACGTGCCGCCTCGTGGAGACTTTAACCTTCCACAGCCGCGGCCATCCAAGGAGGAGAGGGCGACACTCAGACGCTTTGCCCGCCACTCTCGCCGTCGCTTCACAAGGTAGCGCCTGCGCAGCTCACCCGTGCTCCTTTCTACCGACTCGCCCACCAGACTCGGCGCACCTCTACTTGACTGAATAGGGACGCTCAGTGTGGGTGCAAGCGAGCAGACAGGGACACGTACTGGTAGATGTGCACTCCGGTCAGCGGCAATCTATGTGCTTGCGTAGCGCCGAGACTGCTTCTCTTTCCCCTGTTCCCACGTCGCACACACGCCAATACGCCAAAAAAAAACGAAAACAACTTCAACCGCACAAGCCAGCGCTGTTGCGCGGACTACCTCAAGGAATACCCACCAGTAGGTCCCTATAGTGAACATGTTTCGCAAAAGTCGTACCATCTCATTCAAGGATGATGAGCTCCCACCCAAGGAGCAAGTGGCGGTCGCCGGGTCACAGTTCCAGGCGCTGAACCGCCAGGCGCAGCAGGAGATGGAAAACATGTACCGATCGGTTCCCTCCAGTTTTTCCGTCGCTGCCAAGTCGTGCGAGACAGAACGAACGGCATTCCTTCAATGCTTCACGAGGCATAGTGGTGCAGATATTAATGCCGCACCCAATAGTGCAGCTGTGGCGCCCGCTCAATTGGAAAATCGGTGGAGCGCCTCCGCAAGTGAAATCCACAAGTGCTACCCAGATATCCACGCCTACGAAAAGTGCTTTGAGAACATCCTTGTGGCGCACAAAGAGACTCTCGACGCGATCCTTAGCAAGAACGCGTCTGCAGCAGCCGCTACTGCGAGCACGTGACGATATCGGGCGGTGGGTTGTGAAGGATTCCTGCCTGTTGTAGTAAGGAAGGGCAGCGACGCCGCTCTGTGGAAGTGTCAGGTTGTGGACAAGTGCGCGGGTCGTGTGTGTGGCTTGCAGCTTTGCAGGTTTGCTAGGCAGAGGGCCACTGTGATCAGCTCGGTGAGCTGGGGCAGGAGGGTGTGAGTGGCCTTTCCTGTACGTGTAGCGTGGCTGCGCACTGGCGGGGTCACGAAGGGGAAGTGTGAGAAGTGGAATCGAGGGGGTGAAGTATTGTGAAGAGGGAGGTGCCACCGCACACATACATTCACCCACATGAACAAGGGATTTGTCGTACTTGGGAGGTGGCGATATCGTGAGCCGAGCTGAGAGGAGGCACCTTCAGTCCTGGTTCTTGAAGGGGAGCTGGCACCCGATGCGCGGTCTGCGTCACGTGCTTCGCTCGCTACTTTGTTCTCCTTGGCGCGCTGCATCTGTCTTGTGAAACGAGGTGGTCGAGTAGTGGGGAGTAACACTGGAACCATTGAGGGTGACGCGAGGGAAGTGAAAGCGCCGTAGCGCTGCACAGCGACCTTTTCGAGGTGACTACGCCGCCGCCGCGCACGAACCAACTATGCCGCCCAAGGCCGCGAAGAAGAAAGATGCCAAGAAGAAGGAACTGACCGCGGACGACATGCGGCGCCTTGGCATGCAAGAAGAAGACATTCAGCGCATTCTAGCGGAGAAACAGAAGTCCGTTGAAGAGAAAATGGTAGAGCGTGGCCCAGGGGACACCAGCGCGTCTGCCGGGGAGGAGCAGCGGCGCAGGCAGCAGGTGGAGGCGAAGCGCCTGGTGAAGCAGCTGCAGGAGGAATTGTACAAGCTGGAAAATGAGGCGGAGGTGAAGCTGCGAGTGGCGCTCCAGGATGCAGAGGAAGCGGAGTGGAAGCCCCTGCTGGACACTCTCACAGCGGAGAAGCGTGTGCGACTAAGGGAGTTCATGATCCTCGAGTCGGCGCGGCGCGTCGAGGAAACGAAGCGGAGACAGGAGCAAGAACGGGAGGCGTACACCAAGAGCCTCCAAGCACGCTCGGCTGAAGAACGCGAGGCGTTTATTGCGGCTGAAAAGAAGCGCGAAGAGGAGCGGTACGCGCAGCAGCTGCTCGCGGAGAAGGAGGGGCGAGAGCGGGAGGAGGCGATGCTGCTTCGCCGCAAGCGCCGCTTGGCGCAACAGCGAGCGAAGAAGAACGCTGATGCAGAGGGTGACGACGACGAGGACGAAGTTGACGCAGCGCTAAAGAAGAAGCTCGAGAGTGGCTTCATGAAGCAGGTCGACGACCTCCAGGAGAAGTTACTCCATAGCTTGGGGCAAATGTAGCGATGGAGGTTCGCAGCATTTTCCCTTCCCCTTTTGTGCTTCACGGCCGATGCTTCTCGGCTTTTATGGCAGGGCAGTACCGCACCCACTGGACTTGCCAAGAATATCACATCCAGGCTGCGTGAGCTGTAAGTGGGGAAAGAAGGGGGCAACACGCTCCTTTTTTTCCCCTTCCCCTTTCTATTCCGCCAACTGTACCCCTCCCCCGCCCTCACCCCCCACTTTATCTTTACGGCCATCAACTCCACGTGGGACAGCACGACCTTGTCACCCTGTACCACGAGTATGACGACGGTGTGGCACTTGGACTGGCATGCCAGGTGAAAGCTGATGCGGTGGGCTGTTACGAAGGGGGCGTGATCGCAGCGTAAGCCGCGAAGCCACCGCTAGACGTGGATCCGGATGATCCGCTCTCTCACAACGGGTAATGGAGGGCTGCCTCTTCAAGTTTTCCGTGAACAGCGCCACGCGGAGTCGCGTGACAGTGTCAGGCTGACTCGTGGACGGCAGGAAGGGTGTTGAGCTTATGAGGCACGCGTTGTAAACAATCTACCGGTCCTGACACGCACACGCGCGGCCCCGCTGCTGCGCCACTGAGTTCACGACCTCCAGGTCATTTATTGCTCGCCTCCCCTTTCGCTGCTGCCACAAACCTCTGGGACTGAAGGCGAGGGACACGCTCTCGGGGTCAATTCTGCGGGTGCCGCACACACCAACATTATTATTTTTTTTGGAGGGGAAGGGAGTTGTCGCTTTTCCTTCACAGCTGGTGCTGCAGTCAAACGCGATACTTGAGCAACAGCCGCCCGTCTTCGTGGGATTCAGTTGTCTTCAGGGGGGTTCGGTGGGCAAAACGACGCGCACAGTGAGAGTGTGTGGGGTCGTGCGATTGCGATCTGAGTGAAGGAGAGGAGGGAGGGGGAAGGAACGTCAGGCGAGCGAAAGAAGCCACAGCGGTGCCGTTTTGCTGGGAACGGTAGAGGGAGGACGGTCGAAATCAGCAGGGCGTAGAACGTGTAGGACGCTGTCCGGGGAAAAGCTGGAGGCGCCGGCGTTTTTTCTGGGTCCGCCTCCGGTAGCGAGCCGGTGCGAGTCGGGAGGACGGTGGAGACCTCGGGGCGCAGTGCAGAGAAGCCATTAAGACGTCGAGTAGACGAGAACCACATAATTCAGTGACGCGCGGTGCAGCGATGGGCCGGGTCAACCGCGGGAGCGCCAGCAACAGCGGCCTGCTCGCCGCGATGGATGATGTCGCCGGAGAGAGTAGTTCCTCGAGAAAAAAAAGGGGTGGCATATCCCCGCAAGTGCCGTCGCATCACGAGCCCTCCAGTGGAGGTGTGGCGGCACTTGCGGTGACCAGCGATGACCACGTAGTCCCAAGCCCTGACCGCCTCCGCGACCTACCTGCGGGACCTGTAACTCGATGCCCGGTCTCCACGTGCGGTGGCGACCAGTGGCACCTTTGCCGCCACCATATCCAGCCCATGGCCGGCAGTGCGGTTCGAACTCTCCAGGACTTCAGCTACGGTGAGTTCCTCGTCGTCCTCTCTTTCCTTGAGCCCGCGGACTACCTTGCCTTTATGGGAGTCTCCACTCGGCTGCACCACGTGCTGCTTCTCGCCGACGATATTATCTGGCGGCGCGCGTGCATGGAACTGTGGCGAACAAAGCAGGGATTTTCCGCCTTAGTGAAGGATATAGAGAGCGAGTACCACGACGCCGTGAAGGACGAGCTGGAGGTTGTCGCGCTGCAGCAGAGGCTTCTCGCGGCCGAGTGGCACGAGGAAGACTCTCTTGCAACGGCAACAGCCACGTGTGGGGGGACGGTCGCCGCTTCTTTTCTCCACAAGCGCCTTCCCGCACCGCTCATCACCCGCTCGCCGGCTCAGCAGCGCCTGCCACGTCCCCCAGACTCGCAGGCCATTCACGAAGTGCCTCAGAGCAGCTCAGGCGATGACGCGGCTGATTTGCCCAACCAGACGAACCAGGCGGACTTACACATCCCGATGGTGCCCCCGGTGGATGGTGCGATGGTGGGTCGGCTCCTCTCGTCCTCGATGTTCTCCAACCTCAGTATGTGCTCGCTTGTCAACACGCGCCATCCGGGTGGAAGTGCGAACCTGATGAAGCAGCAGGGCGATCCAGCGGTGCCTCACGCCATGGGGTCCATCGACTCGGAGTGCGACTCGGTCGAAGCGGCTCGAGCGATGTCGGGCCGGCATGGGCGGCTGTCTCACAGTGGCAACGGTTGCAATACCGCACGCTCAGGACGATCCATCGCGCCGACCCCGACATACCAGGCAATCCAGAGTTTTACCTCTGTCAGTGGATTCCTCATCAGTCCGTCGCATAATGGGCTAACCACATGGGCCACGGTGACAAACGAAACGGGAAGTGACCGTCGAAGCACCCTCTCCTCTGCCTCGATCAGCCCGCGCTTGGCTGTCGAAGCGGGCCAGCTCATTCCCAGCGGTAGGTCGCGAGGGGCTGCGCGCACAAGCTCCAGGTGCGCACCCGTCTCACATGCGAGGCCCACGCCGACTGCCTCGGAGGCTGCGGTGCGCAAGGTGTATTGGTGGGAGCTGACGCCGGAGGAGCAACAGTGCCACCTGCGCAAGATGAAGCGTGATGCGGAACGACTGGTGAGAAGCCAGCGGTCCGGTGACCTCCATACTGCGAAGCTCACCAACGGGGCCGCAGGCGGCAGCAGTGCGAAGGGTCTCAAAGCAGGCGAAGTCCCGTTTGACCGGCGCCGGCGCAATCGCCGACATCGCTCTCAGAATAAAAAACGTGAACGGCGGCGCCAGAGACACAACCGCCTTGAATCCGTCCCGCATATTTCCCACGGCATGCCTCAGGCGGCAGAAGAATCGCCCAGTGCTGCGGAGGTGATGCGGTGGGACCGGGACCTTGAGACGGAGAGGGAGGCAAGTAGAAGTCAGTACCTCACCCCATACGGGACCATTGGACGCATCAACGGGAGCGGCGGAACCTCCGTTGGAACGACAGAGTCGCTCTCCTCGCTTCACCTGCCAAAGGCCCAGTTTCATTGTGTGGCCAACGGTGGCAGCGGCGAGAGATGCATGTCTACCGTCCCCAGCAACTCCTCCGACTTCAGTGACGACGGTAGCCTCAGCGATGCCGATGAAGTGGTTGGAAACCTGGGAGACGACGACTTCACCACTTTACATGCGCGTGGGTGCGACGAACAGCTACCGACATGTTCCAGCGCGGACCTCGCGGGAAGCATGGCACCGCCGCGCAAGGCAGCGCGCTCCGCTAAGAAGGGCCTGAGCGCGAGGTGGTACAAGAACCGATATCTCGAATTCGAGGAGGCTATGATGATTTCGCGAAGCAAGAGCATGCTTCTGCTGCGCGCCTTGCAGCGAAGTCAGGTGCATGCAGCTGGCGCCGGTGGGAGGCTGCAGCATCGCATTCTGGACGGTCTACTCTCACCGAGCACCGCGCCTCGCGTTAGCACCTCTGACTTCGGTGGTGACGTGGAACCTCCGCCGACGGTGCACCCAGCTGGAAATCCATTCGGCCCATCAGGTTGCGAGGATACCTCTTCCAACGCTCGCCCTCATTCGCAGCGCGCGAAGCACGCGCCACAGCCGCCTCCTCAGAAAAGCGAGCGAACCCAGCGACGAGACCGGAGCCATCGCAACGACGGGGACCACACATTCCAAACCCGCGGGGCGAGCATTAATTGCGGTCAATCTGCCCAAGCCACGGTCGTGCGGCCGGTTTCGAGCGCCGTGCACATTGCAGGAGGCGAGTCTGCTGCAGATGCGAGTGGGGAAGCGAGCAGTGGGAGTGATGGCGGAGACTCGAGCGATGGTAGTCGCAGCACGCAGCAGTGGGCAGTGGCATCCTACGGGAGCGCCTTTCCTGCTGCTGCGGCTGCAGCTCTTTCATGGCCGCTGGAGGCCATCATCTCGCGTGCAGGCGAGGCCATCGAATTCGTCGACAGCGACGGCGACTCCCGCGAGTGCTTGAGCTCAGCCGACACCCAAGCGGAGGATGAGCTCGAAGAGGAAGACCGTGACACACCCATTTCGTGGAAGTTTGCGTACTACATGTCTCAGCGTGACGCGAAGCGCAGGCACCTCAGTGTCAGCGAGCTGCGCCAGTGCAAATGGAAGATTTCATTCCGGTCTCTTGGTGGCAGCGAGCCGATGGATGCGTGGTTTGGCGCAGATCAAACCTTGCGCGTTTCCACAACGGGTTCAACGAAGGAGCTTTCAAGTGACCGCAGTGGAAACTCCAGGGCGCACGGGCTGCCACGGCTCTCCTCGACGTACTCCGAGATGCCGCCGTTCGCTTTCCATCTTCTTCAAGCCGGAGCTGCCCTCCACGTCCACAAATTCCCACAGCTGATGGTTCAGCGCCGAGTCTCTACGGAGAAGCACGCGGGCGGCATCGCTGCCAGTGGCGGTGAACTCTCAATGGCATCGCAAGAGGAACCCGCTTCCGCGGAGGCGGCGGGGTCTGCGTTTGACGACTGGGGCTGGAGTATCCAGAACTACTTTGTGTCCATCGTCTCAGAAAACATCCCCCTTCCACTTTACCTTCACCAGCTACGGCGCTCGTGTGCGCCGCGTCCCCCCTGAGCAGGCTTCCACCATCTGCTCAGTTCTCAGTCAGGCGGCGCTTCAGTCGCTAGTGAAGGCGTGCGCGTGTGTGTAGCGTTGGTGGGGGTCTGGAAGAGGGAGAAAGGGGGAAAGGGGGCATAGTGGAATGGGTGGCTGCAGGTGTGGCTACCAGGGGCGAATCGGATACTCTCTACGTTGACACCATTCCTGTGCGCAATTTCACGAGCAACTGCCCCCCCCCCACCCCCCGACGGTAGGTTTGCATGGCAATGACCTCTAGTGAAAAGATATGGGCTTTCAGCCCACCGGGGTCGTCGCTGAACGAGTGGTGTGTTTTTTGTGGGCGAAGTACGGATTGTGCGGCGGTTGTTGCTGCGGTCTGTTGGAGATGAGAAGGGTGGCAGCTGCCCCGTTCCCTCGGGTGACTGTCGTAGCTTGCTGGACGGGGGAGAACTTGCCCCTGTCGATACTGCGTGTCTGTGGTTTTTCGCTTCCTGTACGCTGTGTGGCAGCCGCCGTGCTGAGTGGTGGTGCCTGGGTGGGATGACGAGCTGGTAGAGGAATGAGGGAGGGGTCTGGTGGCGTCGCGGTGCGGAGCGAAGTCACCGAAATCATCGCTGCCATCCCGCCGCAGTGGTGTCGGTCGCCTCGGCCGGCGTTACGACACCAGCTGCTGGCCTGGGGTGTCGTGTGAGTGGTGCGTCACGCCCGTTTCACACCGCACACCTTCTGCAACTTTCCCTCCATTACCCTACCTCCTCCCATTCTCCAACACGACGCTCCCGTTGGCGCATGCGTGTGGGTGGGTGAGTGGGTGAACGTCCGTGCGTGCGTGTGTGTGAGAATGAGTGCAATGGGGTAGACGGAGGGGGAAATGAACCGCAGTGGTGAAGTGGTTGGGGCTGCAGGAGATGTGTGCTGATGCGGAAGTGGACAGCGCTTGCGGTCGCTGGTCGGTTTCGCGCGTCGTAGGTTGGTTTCGTCGTTTTCATTGCTTCAGGTACAGACAAGATCCCTCCGAGAGAGGCCTTGCCGCTGCATGCGAGTTCTGGCGCAGTCGGACTGCTGGTGTGTCCGGGGCGGGTGGAAGGCGGCCGCTGCATCGGCGTGATACACCAGCGCTGCTCGCCAAGCTATAGAGGCACCCGCCCTCCTTCCCCCCCCCCCTCGCGCGCGCGGGTGCGGGGCGTGGGTGTGTGAGCAGGCTCGCGGGTAGCTGGGAGTAAGAAGCAAGTGAGGTAGGTGGGTGGAGAGGGGAATGCGCGGAGGTCTCCGGAAGTCGCTCAGAGTCGGGCGCCACACCTCACTGAACCACGTGGGGAGGCAGGTGGGTTTTGTCGCGGTGCTTGCCGGTGCGTGTGTGTGGGTGGGAGGGACGGCGGATGGTGATGAGAATCGACACGCTACAGCTGCGCTTCGATGTTGCTTCCTCGACGGCGTCCGCTCGACGCGGGCGACCCGTTTCGTGCGCCGGGGGGGCCGACCCCGTGCGGCCCTGGTGGATTGGGTGATGAGTGGCCAGATATGGCACTGATCAATGCGGTGTTCGGGGACCCGCGGGCACGGCCCCCCGACCCGGGTGATGGCGTAAATGGTGCGGCACAGGAGAGTCCCAGCGGCGGGCGCCCCGTGTCGGGGGCGGAGGAGGGCGAGAGGGAGAAGACGGTCGTGTGGCTCCAGCTGCCAAACTCCAGCATTCACTATCGCGTGGTGTCCGTCCTGCTCCCCAGTGTCGGGAAGCAGCTCCACCGGTCTGCATCGTCGGCGTCCCTGTTTCGCAGCGACGAGTGCTCCACGCCGTCAGTGATGAGCACGGGCAAGCCCATCCACACGGGTGCCGGCACTCTCGTCGCTGCCACCGGCAAGAGCCGCTCCACCGCCGCCGCGAGCCCCTTCAGTAGCCTTGTGAAAATGCCAGCGTTTGAATTCATCGCTGACAACATCTACGACGATCCGATAGGGATATCGCTGGCGGTGGAAGGGAAGCAGACGATGGAGCTGCTGCAGGAGCTGAGTGGCGGACCCTCCGGCATCACGGTGGAAGAGCCCACCGTGCCTGGTGCCGCCTCAGGCCGCCGATCGACCGGTGTTGTGGTGGACAGACAAGAGCGTGAGTATAGCGACTGGAGCTCAGCCCATCCATGGTCTGACAGGTCAGACCCGAGGCGATCGGACAGTTCTGGCACACCGAAGCCGCCGCTCGCACCATCTGCTCCGGTTGCGGTAACCTCCACGGCTCTGAGCCCCGCCACTATTCCCGGTCCTCCTTTGGCCCCCGCCCCATCCAATCTTTCCGGCGGTGGCCTCCTCACCCCCTCCGTGGGCGGAATCACGGCGGTGCCCGTCATGATTAGTACCTCCACGTTCCCCAGCGCCGGTCCACCGCGAGTAACTGTGCTGAACGAGAAGGCTCACAACGCCCAGACTGCCTCCATCATCCAGCGACTTGAGAATCTCATCCCCAAAGTCATGGAAGTAGTTCTCGATCCGGAGCAGCAGCAGCAGGTCATTTTGTCGCTGAAAACTGCCCGAAACATTGTCGAGCGTCAAAAAGTGTAGCAGCTCCTTCGAGAGCCGCCTCGCCGCGATGCTCTCGTCACACCACTCGCGATCTTGCCCGCCGCCCCCCCCCCTTCCCACTCCCCGCCTTTTCTATCTCTTCTTCGTCACCACAATCATCGCGCTTCCTTCCTGAGATGCAGTGGGTTATCTCGCTTCTTTACTGATTTGGTCAGTCGCCAGCTGCTGTTGGAACTGCCCTCTTGGCCTAAGGATGGGCATCAATTGACTCACCGTCGCGCGATCAAGGCCACGCTCGGAGCTGACACATGTGGCATCCATGGGCTCGATCTGAGAAACAATTTGTTCCATTAATACTCTGCCATTGAGAGAACCGAAAGCGTAGGACCAAGACCAAAAGCTTTCCCCGCTCCACCGCTGACCATGCTACTGCACCGCGCGCCTTTCTTTAGGGTCACTGGGTGTGCCATATCACTTGTATCGGCTGCGCGGCCTCAATCCGATGCAGCACTACGCCGCCCTAGTCGCTCTTTCGCGAGCTCCGCTGTGCATTTTCTGGGCAGCGCAGCGCCGCAGGCAATTCCTGTGAACGGAACGGAAAGCACCTCCGAAAGGCCAAGTTCGGCGGGTCCGGGGACTGAACGCATTGACCCGGGGCTGCTGCCCCGCACGATTCCAGGTATCTCACAGGAAGAGCTCGCCACGCGTCTTGCAACGTATTACTCGGAGCAGAGTGCTGCCGCGGAGGCGAAGCAGTCAAGCGAAGAGATCGAGTTGCGGCACCGGATCGACGAAATGCGCCGCTCGATGCCGCCTGAGCAATTCAAGTTGTTTCTCCAGCGCCTCGAGGAATCCAGGGAGCGAAGCCAGCGTGAGCAGGAAAAGATGAGCCGAATGACGCCAAAGCAGCTGTTTCGCTACCAGCTCAGGCAAGAACGGCGGGAGCGCTGGCTGGGGTATGGGAAGTTGGCGATGCTCGTCAGTACCGGAGTAGGTAGTCTATTTTTTATCTTCTACCCGTTCTTCTTCTTCGAAGCCGTGTAGCCTCAAGATGATAAGCTATGGAGAATCGTGAATGCTTGGAGCAGACTCGGCCAAGTGGTGCGTGCTCCGCTCTGGGGTAGAGGAAGATGGTCCCGGCGAGGCATGCGCCAGGGGGGAAAGGGTTTTGAGGGGCTAAGTGAGAAAAACGATACTGGGCAATGTGGTGCCGCCACTCGTGGCTTGTGATGTCTGGCATCTGAGCTACCGCTTTAGGGGCGTAGAGTTCTACGCGACAGCAAGTACGATCTCACATGGCTTTCCAAGTTGGGGCACGGGGAAACGCGAAGGCCGTGTGAAAACGGCTCGTGCGTGTCACGGGTTAGTGTGGCATCGTACCCTTACCTAAATATCGCCACGCGCATCACGCTCCTGCCCCTGTCGCTGGTGCCGCTCAACGTCCATGCCTTTGCAAGTGCAGCCGCCATTACTCTCCCTTCTCTGTGCCACCCATTTTGGTGAGTGGCGCTATGGCAGTCGCGAGAGAGGGTTACATTCAGGATGGCAACGCTCAAAGTGAGCTCGGTGGTGACTTCACCGCGTATTTTTGTGCACTCCCGGCGAGCCGACTTCCTCAACATGCGGTCGGCGGAAATGCGCGGCTGTCGGCTAAACCTGCAGCATCTAGAGCCGCGATGTGGCGTATGTCATAGGCAGGTGCATGGACCCCCTGAGGGACTGCTCGCTGGGGTGAGTGGATGGATGAGCAAAGGTCTTCTCAGGGCGTCGCCAGTACTGCGGCGGCCTCAAACCATCAAGCCAAACCCGAATGAGACGGTGAGCGGAAAGTTTGACCGCTCGTTTGAGAAGCTCGCAAGCCAGCTTGAGAGCAAGCTGCCGTTTCGACAGGAAAACATCATCTTTGGGAACAAGTACGACCACCTCTTTGGAGAGGAGGGCTACGAGGAACTGAAGCAGGCCGCTCGTGACGATGTGCACGGGCGGGAGAAAGAGAAGCCGGCGGCGAGGAAGGTGAAGTCCTACTTCACTGGGCGAGATCTGTCGATTTCCGCTCTCCAAGCCGAACACGCCGCGGAGCGCGCGCAGAACCCGCATGCCGAGCGGGTGGAGGAAACCCTGCGGCGTACCAAGGTAGCCGAGAATAGACTCAAAAAGGAGTATGACAAGTCCATTCTAAGGCACAGCAACGAAGCCACCGAGTTTTACTACAAAGTGGAAACGTTTGAGGAGAAGCGAGCCAAGCGGCGTATCGCCACAGGGGTGTGCTGCGTCGCCGTGGGCGTGGGTTACGTCGGGGTTAGGCGTCTGTTTCGCTGGATGCGTGACTGACACCTAACCGTGTTGCGAGTGTGCAACGAGCGTGTGCTGCCTACTGAGGGAGGCGGGTGTCACAGGTGGATGCCTCAGCCGGAGTGGTGGCGGCGCCAGCCTCGGCCTTCACTCGCGCCGCACCGCAGCCCTGCTACAAGTCGTGCAATGCGCACATCCGCTCGCTCCACCACTCACACGCTGTGCTGCCTGACTCGTGTCCGCGCGCTTGCTGCCATACGCCCGCAGCGGGAGGATGAGGGGTGGGGACAAGATGGGGAGTGCACCTTGCTGAGGAGGGTAGGGAGTAGGGGAGAATTTGTAGCAGGCCACGCAAAGACGGCCACGGGCTTCATTCGCATAGTCGCTTCGTACAGTTCGTCCCACATTGAGTTGCAGGAGACGAGCGGCGTCGGTCACAACTTGTGCCTGCACGATTACGTTGCTGGGCCAGCTGACGCGCGCAGCATAGCATTTTAACACACACGTGCACACTCATACAAAATCTACGGCTAAGGCCAGAGAGGCAGGGGGAGGAGGTGCAGGAGGAGTCTTCACCTCCGCACGCTGTTGGCAGAGACGATCGTTGCGGTGAGCGAACAACGATTTGACCACGGAAAGGGAGGACAAGAAGAGAGAGGGGGGGGGGTGAGGCGTTTCATACACCGCGGAATACCCTCCACGAAACCAGCCATGTCGCAGGATCCGGAGGTGCTGTACTACCAGCTCATGGTCCACTGGGATCAGATGAAGCAATTGATCGCTCAAATCGAGAAATCGAGGCCTGATGGCGCAATGGCTGCTGTGAGCCAGATGGGAGGTGCACTGGACAGAAATATTCACCACCCACTAGCGCAGGCTTCGCATGCGCAACTCGCGGAGTTAGTGAGCAACATCCCAGAGCACATGGCTCAGACGTCAGCAGGTGCCCTCCCGCACGGGGGAGCACCGCTTAGTGGCCCTGGTGGGAGTAGTTCCGCCGCGGCAGCCTCCAACTATGGCCACCGTGAGGAACGGAAGCCGAGCTCGCTGAATCCATCGGCCGCTCCGTTTCAACTTCCTTCGTCATCTCCGCCGCCACCGCCTCCATCGTTGATGCCGATGATAGAGCAGTCAGTGGGAGCGGGACCGCACCTCCAGAGCGGGGGGGCTCGAAACGGAAACCAAGGGAGTTCGGGGACCAAGCTTGGCAATGAGATGCACATGCACTGCGATGCGGATTTCTTGAGCGAGTTTCTTCCGTCGAGAGGCGATGCCATGGAGGACTCTGCTGCACTGGAGGAGACGGTCGATCCCTACGCTGCGCCTACCGACCTCAGCAGCCACGGACAAATGGCTGGCCCACACGCTGTGCGATACGTCAATCCCAATGACACACACCCCTTGGCACCAGCTCATGGATACGGTGAGGGCAGCATGCCGCATGCAGAACCCGTGGCGCCCCACTTTGACACGATTCTCGACGCTGCCGATGGTGGCGCGGCTGACGAGGCGCACCAACTCGTCGCGACCAGTGGGCCGAACCGTCCCGGCGGTCCACACGGCAGTCATGAAGGGGATGTGCGGCACCCTAACCCCCGCGGGCAGAGTGGGGTGGGGGCAGACGTCATGCGAAGGACGCCCGGAAAAAACAGCTCTGCGACTCCTGCTGACGATGTGGAGCGAGGCTCTCGCGGTGGTGACGATGAAGCACCCCGTGACCTCGCCTATGTCGAGTTCAAGCGACAAAAAATCAAGAAATACGCCATCACCCCGCTCAATAGCGCGAGCCGAGGCCACGGGGATGTGGGTGTTTGCCTAGAGAACGACGACTTCCCCTCGCCGGGCCAGCTGGTTCTCGTGGACGGCGATCGCGGAATGGACTGTGGGCTTCTCGTCCAGACCGCCCGCCAGATTGGAAACGGTGAGGTGCAGATCATGTGCATGGAGGGAACCAATATCAACGAGGGCAAGATGAAACTGGAAACAGGGCGCCTGCTTCGGGCAGCAACACCGGAGGAAATCGATCGTCTACATAAAGTCATCGGGCGAGCGGAGCGCGCGGCGCTCAAAGTTTGCCAGCAGCGCTGCTCCGAGCTTGGAATCGGTATCGACATCCTCGACTGCGAGTACCAGTTCGACATGAAGAAGATTAGCTTCTACTTTAATGCCGACTACAGTGTGGACTTTAGGCAGCTCGTCCGCGACCTGTATCGGACCTTTGGCGCCCGAATCTGGATGGAAAACGTTAACCCGCGAGTGCGAAACTCGATGCCTGGCAGTCATTACGGGGAGGAATCTCAAAGTGGCAGCGCACATAATCAGCGCTCGCAGCGACGCGGCCGGCGGCGCTAAGATGTGGATACTTGGAGGATGGAGACGGGAGAGGTATCCAGGGACAGTGAAAAAATGATGAGGCGTGGAGGGGGAGGTGGTTGAGGCAAGACCGACAACCGAGATGAGGGTGGGCGATAGGACATAGAATAAGGGTCTCACCCTCCTCTCGAGCACGGACATCTGCTTGGCCAACACGGCGAGGGTACCGGTGTGAGTTCGCCGATTCTCAACCCGGACGTTCGCAGGCGCGTGCGGTTGAGGTGCGTGGGACCGTCGAATCACACCCCAGAGACGGGGGGAGGGCACGAATATGGGCAAAGTGCTGACCTCCCACCAGAGTAAGCGTGCTCGAGCACGGAAAGTGCCATACATTCAACCCAGCCAGGTGGCAATGGGTATCGAGTGCGAGAGAAAGACGGAGAAAGGAAGAGCTGCAGTGTGAATGTGAGAGGTGGTGTGGGAGGATAGAGCGCAGCACGTCGGTGGATGCGTGGCTGCGACGGGGTGAATTGATGTGCTGTTATAAGAGCGAGAGAAGGCGCAGGTGAAAACGGGAGAGAGAGAGAGTGTGTGTGTGTGTGTGTGAAGAGTCAAACAGAGGAGGGGCGTGTAGTGAACTTCTGGCGGCTGGCAACGCCGCGCTGTCGTGCGCTGTGGTTGCGGAGGTACCAGTTTGGTGTCAAAATGGGGTTTGCGACGAGGCAGCTTCGTGGATTCCGTCGTCGAAGAGACTCCGAAGCGCCTGCGTGTGACGGTGTGGCGAGTCGGTGAGCGGCAGATCGACGTAGTGGGAGGGGGCGGGGCACACGGGAACACGGGCCCCCCCAACGACGTTGGTCCCTCCTGGAGTCTCCACCCCCTCTTCATCCTCCCTTCCCTCCTCCCTCCTCCCTCCTCCCTCTTCCCTCCATCCCCTCACTTCCTCACTCCATCACCCCCTCACCCCACCTACCACACCCATCTCCACAGTGCACCTACACCTTCATCCACCGCACCATCGCGAAGCAGGTATCGGCAGCGATGCCCGAGTTGTTGTTGTTTGTTTTCGGTGATGGTGCGTGCAGGTGGGCCGTGGCTTTGATACGGTTGGTGTGCGTTACCATCAGGGAGCCGCAAGCTTCTCTCGTGCTGTGACGGAATACCTCAGCGTCGATTTCCCTCCACCGCGTCCCTCAGCACTCCACACCTTACGCAAGCCAGCCACCGCGTTCGCACGGACACTGCACCCCCATCGCCTTCCTTCTGGCACGGCTCTCTTTCGCTCAGTCTCTCTTCTTCTCGCCCTCCCTCGCTCTTTCTCGCTCCTTGCCATCTCGTGTCAGCCCCACACGCTGGTTTCGAACAGCTTCCGGGAATAAGCAAGTGGAAGGGAGCTTCCCCGGCTGATATTCGATGATTCCGTGCGATGTGGGCAGTTGATACCCAGTGTGTACTCCAGTGAGGAGGGAGGGAAGTGGGAAGGGGACACTGCGGAGAAGCTGCACAGCCTTGCGCAACCCTTCGCACCGTTTACAGCATTGGTAGTGGGCGTGGAGGGTCGGTTCGCGCGGGTGAGGTGGGGGAGACGGGTGCATCTCAGCACGTCAGGTTTTTGCGGCCCGCACGAGCTGACTGGAGCGGCAGGGAGAGGGACGGGGGCGCAGCATATGAGGCGCAGAGGTGCCCCGCGAAATAATCACCCACATGCCTGTTTGCCTCCTGAGTCCGTGTAGATCGTCAACCACGCGTCTAGTGGAACATAGACGCGCTAGCCGCGTGTGGGAATGGTGCAGAAAGCTCTAACCGTGATCCACTATCTACCACACGGCAGAGGGGCGGCTGGGAAAATCGTCGTGCAGCACACCAAACGCTTGCGTGCGCTTGCCACCAGAAGCATCCCTTTCATCTTGTAGAGTAACGGGGAGTGCTTCCGGTCGCAATGCTGCGCCACTGCTGCCGCTGCCTTCGCATTTCGCGGAAAAAATCACCGTACGTGCTCAAGTTTCTGGAAGGCATACCCCGCCCAGTGAAACTGGTCGACGAGCTGGCTGGGGCAAACCTTTCGTCGTCAACCAGTGCGTTCCTTTCTACTGCACCGCGGTACATTGCGATGAGAACAGAGCGGCTCTCAACGCTTTTTTTTCATCACCTCATATACCCCACCGGATCCCGCTTCCCACATCGTATCGTTGTGGTGCGGCGCGGGAGGGCAGTGAAGTACCTGCCCGGTGGTGAAAGTGCACCGCTACCTTCGCACGCCACGTTGGTGAGTCCCAGCGGTGAGCCGCACATCGCGCCGAGTGAGACGGTGGACGTAGTAGCTCTCTCCGCAATGCACGATGCGGCGCGCCGACCATTTTTCCATGTCCGGAGCGGTGGAAGGCCCGCGAACGGCGTGGGGCTTTCCAAGGACCATAGTCACGGCAGCCAGCTCCCCAGTAAAGCGGAGGAACGACCGTGCGATGAGGCACTCCTTCCGCTCAAGCGAGTTGTGGAAGCTTACTTCGCGAGTATCGCTCGTAGCGCGGGAGGAAGGCAGTGTCTGGAGGAGGTCGCTCGGTTGTTAGTTGCTGGGCCTGACCCTCTGGAGGAGGAGCGGGAAGCGGCGCAAAAATCCGCTCTGGAACATGAGTCCCGAGCCTGGTGGCGGCCAGCGTATGTGCTAAGCGCGCTCCCCTCCTCCGTAGTTCCAAGTCAGCGCTTGAAGACGGCTGAGGGCGGTACAGTCACGGGGGCCGAGGAGGTGTGCTCCATTCTCGGTGGGGTCATTCCCTGTGTCCCATTCGCACCCGGGAAGCTGAAGCGGCTGGCTCCCGCCTTGCCGAATACAGCGGAGCATTCTCCGGGGTCGCGTGTCTTCGGCTACGTTCAATGCCTTCTCCGGTACCGCCGTACCGGCCATAACGCAGACGAGAAGCGCACCCCAGCGCCACTGGAGTCGGAGAAGCAGAGCGCTGCGGTGCAGTCCGCGTCACTGCGACGCATGTGTTGCACAGCGCCTCAGCCGTCCGTGGCGGAGCCGTGGCGTGTGGGCTCCGCGCTAGACCTACGACAGCCGATCGTCCATCGGCCCCTCCTGGAGCGCCGAGAGGAAGTGCGAGGTGGGCCTTCACAATCAGGGGGCTGCGGCACTAGCTTGGCCGACAACAGCAAGAGCTCATCAAGGCAGGGCCGACTCGGTCTCACCAATGCAGAAAGCTTTCTGCTGCCTCAACGTGAGCTCATGATCACCTGCTACGTTCCTGACGAGGCAGAGCGGATGTGCCGCGAACAGAACAGCTTCAGGTCACAGAGGCAGGTCAAGCTCGGTCACCGGTCGCCTGCCAATGGCTGGCCCGACGCAATGCATGGCAGCATGAGCGATGGTGCTCTCAATGCGTGGCCAAATTTTTCGGGGCCGTCGATGGCCCAGCACGCGGCCACAGGTTCGCGGATGGGTGAGAACGGTGTGTCGAGCAGCTACTCAGTCCGCGCACTTCCTGGGGACGTCGTGTACATCCCCCGCGGGTGGTCCTACGACGTGCGCCATGCATTAGGATCTGCGCTTGTTTCGGTTGGTGACGAGGAAGTCATGCGCTCCACATCAGTGTGTAGGCCTCCCCAGCACGCTGTTCGGGGGCGAGTGGCGCAGGGATCTACCTCAGAATCAATGCATCAGCCGGAGGCCCCCGCAGTGACAGTTGAAGTGGATGCGTTTGTGATCACATATGCCCCGTACCCCCTGCTTTCCACAGAGCAAGCCGCGGTTTACGTGGCAGCCAATTACGTTTCCAGCGGCATCACGGACTTCTACGAGAAGTGCGGCAATAACGTCTACTATCAGTATGAATAGGGCAGTGGGGATTGGTGGGGAATGGTGTGTCGGACCCACCGCGCGACCCTCGCATATGATGGATGGGGTGAGAAGACAGCGGTGAGGGCTGCGTGGGGGTCCATAAGGCGACGCCTCTGCTGGTGCGTGTTGCCCCCGGAAGACCTAGAGGATGGTGATCTGCTCTTCCCGAACATGATGGGAGTGCCCCCCCACCCCTTCCCTCACCTGGCAGCGTGCGATCTACGAGTCGCGCGTCGCGAGTGTCGTGCGGGTCTGCTGTGCTGCTCTCAGCTCGAGGTAGTTCTGTCGGTGAACCACGGCGTCTGGGTTGATGGTCGTTCAGGGGAGGCGGAGATGGTGACCTTCAAACCTGGCCACCCCAAGTCACATACCATAGCTGTAGGGTGGTACAGCAACGGTAGGCTGCTTCTGCTTCTGACTTTTCACACGGAGCTTACGAAACAGCGGCGAGCGAATAAGTGACCGGCGCGAGGGACGGAGAAGGGGCGCAGCGCGCGAGCACCAGAGACGTACGGGACGCGCCATCCACCTGGAGCCGCCGCCTCCGCGACCATGGCGAGCGAGGAGCCCGAGTGGCCCACCGTGGCCACCATCACGGAGGCGCTCAAGTGGCGCGAGCGGTATCAGATTCCTCTTCTCGTGGCGGTGCTAGGCCGTGCAGACAACAGCCACAACCAGCTGCAGGTTGGAAAAATCTGCGACTGGCTGAAGGAGGCAAGGCTGCTCAGCCTCGTCGTGCTGCACGTGGTGATGGAGGGCAGTGCGGAGGCGCAGCAGCTGCAGATGGCGCACCCCGCCCCGCTGCCGGCGGTTCCCTTTGTGTACGTCTTTCCCCCATCCACGAACGGCTCTGCGATGATGCTCGTCCATGGTGCGAAGCTCAAGCGCGGGCTCTCGGCCGCCATCATCTCCGCCTCCCGCATCACTCCCGACGGCAATCGGAGAATGCAAGACGTCGTTGGGAGCCACTTCGGCAACGCAGTGGCGGAGCTGCGGCAGGCGGCGGATCCGGGAGGCGCAGAGAGGCGGGAGACTGGCAATGCGACGCTCTCCGCCCCCAGCGTGTCGGAGCCATCACCCGGAGCCAAGGCTCACTTCATCTACTTTGCGTACGAGGGCAAAAAGACCGTGCTTCTCTCGCAACCGGGGCAGACCCTGAAAGCCATGTGGGGCCGCGCGGATAAGCGCCACAGTGCTCCACGGACCGGCGAGGTCGATCCCAAGCATGCACCGATGTTTTTCCTCGTGAGGAGGGTGGAAAGCACGACGGTGGAGGAGGCCATCGGCGCGGACGCCCTCGTCGAGGCGCTTCCCACCGGGGCTGTCGTCAAGGTCGTCTTTCCCGGGCAGGAGGCGGACGAGAATGAGGAGATCATTGACAGAGCAACCCCTCAGGGTGTGTCCCACATGCAGGAGCCGGCCCCGGCCCCATCCCCCACACTCACTCGGGCTGCGGCCCCCGCCGTCACCTCGCCGCCGACGCAGCCGCCCCGCGCGAGAGACGCACCAGCGACCACCCCCGAGCCACCACGCGTCCCAGCAGCGCTTGCGCCAGGCGCACCGCAGTCGCCGGCAGCACCCGCGAATAGTCGCGAGAGTCCAGCGCCGGTCCCGAGCTCCGCGCCGGCGCCGTTCCGGCTCCGCTTCTCGCTCCCAACCGGGGAAACCGTCACGCTTGATGATCTGGACCCGGGCGTGGTCCGCCTCGCGGACGTTCGCCAGCTGCTTCCAGCAGCGGCGCAGTCGCACGAGAGCGCATTCGTCAGCGCCTACCCGCCACGGCGGTTCCGCAGCGAGGACGAGTTGATGACCTTGCAGGATCTTGGAATAACCAGCAACTCCGTGGTGCGTGTCGTTCCCTCGACGCGACCCTCCGAGCCGGCCCAGGGGGCGCAGCCGAGCCAAGTGACGGGCCTGCGAATCCCAGGCGGAAGGAATCTGATCGGCGCCGCGGTGGGGCTAATGAATTACATGCGCGGCGCAGGATCGAATCCGGGGCCAGAGCCTCCCCAGCCACCCCCAGTGAGCTCAGCGTCCCACCGCCGACTCGGTGGTGGCATTGCGACGCTATCGTCCCTCTCCCCCGTCCACGGCAGTAGTAGCAACAGCATCTCCCGCCCCACCATGCGCTCCATGGCTGAGATTATCCGTGAGCGTGAAGAGGAGGAGCAGCGACGGGCTTCGGAGCATGCAGAGCGTGAGCGCCGGCGGGCACCGGGCGGAGACCCTCCAACCAGTGGTACCAATGCCGGGGGTCGAAAGTCGAACCGCTACTACGGCGGTGCATCGACGGAGTTCATTGGGCAGGGTGACGACGACAGCGAAGGGAGTGGCGGTCTCGGAACGGCTACCGTCAATGGGCCGGCAAGTCCGTCCAGCAGGGCCACGCCACGTGAGTTACGCGCAGAGCGTGCGCTGGGCTCGCGGCTTCTGAATCCCACCCCAGGCCCCAGCGGCGGGCACCAGGGCGACGCCACGAACCCCTCCGAGGGCCCAGACGTGGCCAAGGGTAGCGAGTCACCGTAGTGCTCAGACACGGGGGTGCTTCCTGAGAAGGATAGCGGATGAACGGGAAAATGGGGACCACGGCGCGATCACTCCTCCCCCCTCCCCCCTCCTCCTTCTTTCCCTCCAGCACACCTCCCCACCCCGTCCTCCCTCTCCTGAGAAAAAAGAGCACCGAGAGGCAATCGCGGGAAAGGTGGTTCGGTGCGCAGTAGAGGGACGTGGCCGAACCGGGGGCGGAAGCCGATGTCAAGCGTGCTGCTATCCGCGAACCTCCCACGACGACCAATCGAGTGCCCGCTGCTTCCCACCGATCTCCGCCCCGGGCTCGCCGGGGAAGAGGCAGTTGCTGACGCCCCACTCGGGCGCGAGGGGAAGTCGTCCCGTGACGTCGCGGGCCTGGTGCGAGTGGAAGGCTCTGCGCGCGTGCCCCGCCCCAGCGGGCCTGCTCTGACCCCCCGATCCACCTCCCGGGGGCCTCCCCCCCCCCTCCACCCCAAAGCACCCACACACACACACACACCAACCAACACACATTCACGCATCCGCACACGCAGGCGAAACCGGAGGCTGTGTACCTGTCAAGTGAACTTACGATCAGCAGCGATGGCGCAGTAATGTGGGGTAGCTACCGGGGGCTCAGCGCAAGCGAAGCAATGCACGGGGATAGGGCCATCTGGCCCTGCAGCTGCCGATGGGGCTGCGTGCCGCAGCGTGCGCCATGGCGTTGCACGCGCCGGAGGGAAAAAGACGGGAACAGGCGGGCACTCGATGAAGGCAGGTGGGGGAAGTGGCAAAGACCGTCATTGGCCTCGCACGCTCCTTCTCCACGGTAAGGACAGGGTCACCCGTGACGAAGGACACGGCCCACACACCCCACCCACTCCCTATTCCAGCCCCGGATACGAGAGGATGGGTGCGATCTTCCCGGCCCCGCCCCCACCCCCTGATCTACCCTGCGATTTCTCGAGCTCGTAAAGATGGTGCGTGACGTCGCCACGGGCCTCCGTTCCGTATTCCCATCCGAGTCGGTCGGAACTTCCCTCGCACACCGAACTCCC
>PGOM01000015.1:351955-365626 GCA_002921335.1 Paratrypanosoma confusum | reverse complement strand
TCAACGCCCCCCCCCCTCTCCCACTCCCCCCTTCGCATCTCCTCCCTCACGCACATCCAACATGCTCTCACTTCGATCGTTCCCACTAAACCACGCGAAATCATATGTCACCACCCCACACTCCCACTAGACGTGTTCAGTGCCGGTTAGAGGAAGCCGGCCATTCATCCCCACCGCCACCACGGCGATTCACCTCTCTACCTCAATCAATTCACTAAACCAACCCCTACTATCCAAGCGAAGCGAGCGAACGCACAAAATTCGAAGCGAAAAGCTACGCACACTAGCATGTTCACAAACATCGAGTCGACTCTGCTCGCAGAGAGTATGGAGGTCGATGGAGGCACCACGCCCATACAATACATACCCCAATGAAGACGAACACGGGGTGAGCGCGATTAGGGCGCAGTAGAGGGGGGAAGGGGGAGGGGAGAAGGGTGCTGAGGGCATATGACTGTTGGTCCCTCACAAATGAAAAGTGGGGTGGTGAACCAAGGGGAAGGGTGCGCATACCGGAAGCGAGGGGAGCGAAAGGGAGCGCGAGCATCACCTACACTTGCCAGTGCAGTGCTTGGTAAAGAGACCAAGGCGGTGACGGGGCGAGAATAACACGACGAAGGGGTGCGGTTGGGAAAAAAAATGCGGAGCAGTGCTGGCAGCTTTTTCAGCTCGCCCCAGCACTGCCTACGTAAACAGAAATGAAGGAGAGTCGTGACCACACGGTGCCTGCCCTACATGGTCAGGGGAGAGTTGCACGTGCGAACCTTCTTCCACGGTTTCACGATGTCCCACCCGTTTGCATGCGCACTTGACCGCATTGTGCGGCCGATCTCCTCCAGACCCTTCTTCCACTCCTTTGCTATGCTCTCACAGCCGTGCTCATGCTCCCCTTCCAACAGCTGGCGGGCCTTGTGCTTCTCTTTGCCGTCGGCCTTCATAGCCTTAATGATTGGACGATGCTCCTTTTCCATTGCGTGCCATTCTGCTTGGGCTTGCTCCGCTACCTTCTTTCGCTCCTTTTCCTCCTCTGACTTCAGCTTCTCCACGTGCTTCCCACGAACGGGAATGTTGCAGAACCCTGTTGCATATGGCGAGCTACTTTCGTTTTCATCCTCAGTGGCAGTGAACGCATCCTCTCCGCCAGAAGCAATGAGGCCCACGCCCGGTGCCGCATCTTCACCGCCCTCCTGAGTCGCACCCACCTCGGCGTCCGTGGTGGCCGAAGCCGATGCGCCGCAGGCGGGCGGAGCGCCTCCAGCCACATCCTCCGACTGGAAGTAGTAGTACTGCTCTGTACCATGCTCATCTACGCCCACCGTGTACCACATCTGATGCTCTTGGTCAAAGTAATACGTCACTCCCTCATCATCTACGCAGCAATACTGCTCGCTGCTTGGTTGCGCGTCCTGCAATTCCTCTTGCGTGTGGCCACCCTCCGCATCTTGCTCCACAGCCTCCTCGTTGCTCACCTGATAGTAGAGTCCACTAGAAGGATCGAAGTAAATCGTGCACTCAAAATCTGTGAAGTTACCCGCAGCTTCCGCTGCGGTGCCTTCTGCCTCCCCCGCTGCACCTTCCACCTCCTCCTCGGCCCGGTTGCTTCGGGGATCATTAACATCGTCGGCTTTGCTCTCTACCGCAGTGATTGTGGCGGCACCCTCTGGCTCCACCGCCACAGCGGTGTCACCCTTCTCCGGCTGTTCGGACTTTCCTGTGGTGCGGTTGGATTTACGCAGCTTCAACCTGCTCAAAAAGTTAAGTGCGGATGGTTTCTTCATGCAGGTGCTGTGCTTCACATCCAGCCGCTCGGGGCTATTTGGGCAGACCACCTCGGTCCCTACACCGGCGGCCTCAGTTGGGGGGGTCATCCCACCCGCGACGGCACCATCTGCAGTAAGATTCGATGAGTTAGGGTCAAAATGAGTCTGCGGGTCTTTCTTATCCTTCTTTTCCCTGTTCCAATTTTCATCGATCTCGCAGTTACCAACGCTGACACCTGGGTCGTTCGTGCTGAGGTCGGCTGCAGACTGGGGATTTAGACTGTGCGGTAGGTCCATTGTGGAGTGCATAAGGCTTACTGGGCACCATCCATCGCTAGCCCGCTGGTTCTGACAGCCCAAGCGCTTGTCCCTTCCCTGGAGCGCACTCCCATCCGCATGATTCATCAGGTCCCCGGAAGCAGAGCGATCGTGCATGGGGTGGCTTGTTGCACTCGCATTCCTGCTGTGGCTAATAAGGCGCTTGAAGAAGCCACCGCCATCGCTCCCGCTGTGCGTTCGGCTGTGCTCATGCTTTTCGTTTCGTTCCTGCATACCACCCTTACCGTCCTCCCGACCAACCAAGTTGCTCATGATCCTAGCTCGTAGGTCAAGAGAGTAGCGGTGTGCCACAAAAAGTCTACACGGATCACCAAAATTTCGTAACTGGCGAACACTGTCGGTTCTCAACGAAGTGGCGTAGCCGCAGCACACGAGCGGTGCGAACGTGACAGCGAAGGTGGAGCAGCAGAGTTCGAAGTGGAATGGGAACGGGCCAAAGCCACTAAAATGATTACCCTATCCACCGCAGTTGGAGGTACAGATGGACAGCGGCACTAGTACCGGCCACGTGTGCCTACTTGGCCCCGGACAACGTGCGCAGCAGGGTGTGCAAAAAGAGCGTGACGGTTTTACAAGCCAAGAGCAGTGCAATAGCCTCCCACACGTTGAACGGTAGCGACCCACATGCGGACTGGCGCTTGTGGATGTGTGGGTCCCTCTCGTCTCCACTCATCGGCAGCTGTGTCCAGGGCTGTAGCATTTGAAGAGCGAGGAGTCTTGCATAAGATCAAAGTCTAGAGAGACGCTGCGGAAAGAGAGAGAGAGAAAGATAGGTAGAAGAGATCCTCGGAGAAAACAGTTACCAGGGCCCTTCTATTCTAAATGGTGAGGTGGCCAGAAGGCAGGATGTCCTACACTTCACCACAGGGGGCCACTCCCGGCCAACATCCGCTGGTACGCTTCGCGCGCAGAAACTGGCCCACGCCATCTGGTGACTGTAGGCTGAGACAGCGATTTGTTGGGGGTAGCCGCACTGCCATCGACCGCGTGAGACTGGCACCCAACAGCCTGAAGGTTAAGGGGAGGGACGCGAGCAGCTTCCTTAAACCCCTGTGTCGGAGCACTCACCGCCTCCTGCGCGGGTGTGTCAGCGCGCGAGCTGAGGTTTTGACAGCTGAATCGCGAGTGCTCCTCGATGGGGCCTCGACGCTGCAGGTGGGGATGGCGCTGAAACCACTCCTGTTCGGCGGCCACAGGGTCGGAAAAAATGTTGATGTTTTGGCGATACGTCAGCGATGGCCGCCTGCGGACGGGTGCATCGTCAAACGTACCCGAACGCACTCCATTGCGCGAGTGTGAACGGGGGCCAGCGTCAACGGCGGCGCCATGCACGGTATTTGGCTTTTTGTCAAGACCATCGGTAGCGTACGGCGGCGAAAGCGATGAAACAAAGGCAGAGCACTTGTACCGTTGCCCCTGCAGCCTCTGTCGCGCCAACGCACCGCTGTCACTCCTGTCGTTCGTGTTCGCAGCACTCCCACCCATCGCCAGCATGGCTACAAGCCCACTGCCTGGAGCGCTCGAAGTGTGTCCCACCGCCGAAGGAAGGTGATGCCGTTTCAAAGAGTGATGCTGCGCGGCCTCTCGCGTGGAAACGCCCGCCGCCTCAGGAAAAGGCAATTCACCTAGCTGACGGCCGGGGCACCTCCTGCCGGAGAGGCCACGTGCCTCAAAAAACTCCGCGTCCGTCATCGCATCCGTCGCATTCGTCGCCCACGGCACGGCGAGTCCTCGAGAGGCCGCAGATGCGACTCCTTGACTGCTAGCGCTACGGCTTCGACTCGCGCCGTTCCCCAGATAGGGCGTACCAGATCGGCTGCGGGGCGTGTGGCCATCATCGGATCGCAGCACACACCCCGTGAGATGATCGCGAGGCGAGCTGCTATTGCAGCGCGCACGGAACCGCTGGGACCGGCGAAGGTTGGCACGAAGCTCCTCGGCCTCGCGGCGCAGCACTTCTGCTGGAACACTGATGACGGATGACGTGTCGCTGTGGCGTGTTTTGAAAGTTCTAGACGTGGAGGGGCCCAACGCGCTGGCAGTACCAGCGCTCCCCGTTGACTGGTGAGGCAGCGGCCTCGAGGGGCTGCGACTTTTCGACGCGCCGCGATCGGTGTAGGCGCGCGGTTCCTCTGAGGAGCTCACACTTCGCTGAGTTATTGCGGGTGCATTTGCTGCCTTTTCGGCCCCAGAGCGGTCACGTGCCATAGATCGCAGTGGGGACTCTCCCCGCCAACGCTCCAGCGACGGGTTGTGCCGCAGGTGCAGAACCTTGAACGATTCGCTCTCCATCGATTTCAACTGGCCAGAGAGGTCAGGCGGCACTCCTAAGACTGGAAGGGGTACGTGTGCTGGTGGGTTGTGCAGCGCGTGCGCTCCCCCACGCGGACGCACGGGGGTCCTTCGGGGTAACGGGAGGTCGGGGGTTGCAGGAGCCTGCTGACGGTGGTGCACGGTTCAGGGAGGCCCTCGACTCGACCCATCCAGCGGGGCCGGCGCACCGCACTCAGAACGCCCGGTCACTCACCTCCTTCAGCCCCCCCCCCCTCCCCCCACTTTACACACACCTGCACACAGAGAGAGAGAGAGAAAGAGTCGCATCACGACGGGCACGCGCGCACCATTCCGCACGACACACTCCTCTCTAGAATACCGGCCACCCACCCCTCCTCCCTCGCCCGCCACCTTGGGCAGATGCTTTGCCCCTTGGCATCCCGCTACCGGCGAGGGGACTATTTCTTCTTACGTAGCGAAAACGACATGGCACACGCGCAAGACTGATCCACGAGGTCGTTCCCGACTACTACAAAAGCGGCACCTTTAAGCTCGGAGTGGTAGTCTAGGATGGCGTTCTCCAGCTTGCCGATCGAGATTTTGTCAACCACGACGCGTGGCGCGGGACCATTGCTCGAGCTCCTCTGCGCGTCCTCCGGTACCACCTCTGTTTCTGTCACCATGATATCCTCCTCTGCAACAAACTGCTCCATGGGCTCGAAGCTGAACTTGTAAAGGAATCCATGGCAGCCGCCGGAGTCGATGGCGAGGCGCAGGTAGCGCTGGTCGTTTCTGAAGCCCTCCTCCGCGTTTTTCTCCGTGACGCGGCACCAAGCGCGTCCTGTGACCGAAAAAATTTTCCCGTACACCGACGCCACCGCTGGCACGGCACACAGGTGAATGAGGCAGCGGCGAAGCATGGTGTTGCCTATTTAGTTAGCTAAAGTCTATAACCGCGTCCGAAGAGACTCTCCTGTTGGCGCCGCTGTCGAGCATGTGGGTGCGAAAAGAAGGGACCAGAGCAGGGCGAGGAACGTTGAAGCGGGTGCAGAGGCAGACATAAAGCATCACACCAACATCCCCACGTTGTATGCACTAGGGCCTCTGCACTCACTACCCACAACTACACGTCGCCCTGCTTCCCCATCCTCCTCCTATTTCCTCACTCATGCGTACCCCCAGCTACCATGCACGTAACACTGAATGCCTAAGCTTTTTTCTTGGCCACGGCCTCGGCATCTTGGAGCGGGCTGGAGATCGCAGGTAGAGCCCCTCCTGTTTTTCTGCGCGAGGCTGGCAGAGGTTTGATTCGCTCCGATGTTGTCGGTGGCGTCGCAGGGTCGATCCACAGACTGACACACGTGAACAGAATGAAGAAAACTGCCGCGCCAAACATTGTGACGAGAAGCGTATCCTCATACGCCACAAGGCCATAAAAGTACTCCATTCCGGGAATATTCAGGATTATTTCGGCTACTTTCCCCGTCATGGTCACCTTCATGCCCCGTACGCGGCCCTCCAAAACCTCTACGATGAAGCGCTCAATGATCGCCCTGGCACCCCCATTGCTTGCCCAGGGAAGCTGGTGCTTCTCGATGGCAAAGAGCGCCTCGTCCTTGGCACTCATCCGGAAGACCTTGTCGCGCCTGGTGTCAACTACAATGAACGTCGGCAGCTCCTCTGCCGGCACGAGGTAGTGTTCGCGCCACTGGGGATACGTGTCGCTGTGCATGACGGCGAGCTCCACCTTTAGAGGCCTCGAGCCTTTTGGGGGGACGGTGCCACTGGTGAAGACGGGATGAGTGCCCCCTTTGATGGTACTGCCTGTCTGCACGACTTGCCGGAGTGTGGCATACACATTATTCGTGTCCTTTAGCGGTGGAAGCACTTCGCTCGTGATGTACACACCTAACAGGGTGTTATCCTGCGAGGTAAGCCCCGAAAAAGTGGCACTCGACACCTCCTCCACGGCGAGGAAGCCACACTCGGAAATAAAGTCGACCATCTCGCGGTGCGGATGGTACGGCTCCGTTTTGAAGTTGCTTTGGTCGGTCCAGAGGCCTCTGTAGACGACGGGTGAAGAGAACCGATCCGAGAGGGACACAAGAACGGCTCCATCGGGTGAACTTGCCCGTGGGGACTGCTGGTATCCGCGAGCCACACCCACGACAGTCTTAAATGCGTCACTCGCAAAGGACTCCCAGTTTGGTGGGAGCCTAGACTCTTCGATAAATGCGTACCGCGTATTTCCTACCGAGAGAAGTCCGTTAATCACATCTCGCCAGCCTACTGCATGCTTTGAACGGTTACGGGCCTTGCCCTCGCGAGTGGTGTTTCCAGCGGGTAAGAAAACGATAAAGGTTACCCGCGCAACGCTAGCAGACGCCACAAGTTCCGAAAACGAATTCGGATGGGTAACATCATCTACAAAGCTCCCACGCTCCACACCACGGTACAAGAACATGGCGAAAGAGATAAAGTCTTCCATCGCAAAGCTGCCCTCGTATTGATACCACCGTCGCTCCGCAACGCTCGCGACTTTCGTCGCGGTAGTGTAGATTACTGTGGGGTATGCCTTGATGTGAAAGCGGTGGTACAGCTGTTTATTTGCAGTCACGTCAGTAACTCCAAAGTGGGCAAATGGAAATCCAGCGGGGATGGATGCGCTCCCCTGAACATCTGCGCGGTGGCTAAAGGAGTGGTGAAGGTACATGCTTGCGTTCATGAACACCGGCTTGTGCGTCTTACAGTGAGGGCACCACGGCGAGTACATGAACACCATCCACGGCCGGGTAATGGACGGGCCGAACAAAAATGTGTCGATAGTGTTGTCTGATAGGGTGGTAACGAACGTGCTCGGGGTGTTCACTGCGTCTGGCGCCGCCAGAGATTCGCCAGGAGCGAAAAGGGTAACGAGCCACACCGCTGTCATTGCAACGAGTAGACGGTCACTGGGCTGCGACACCGCGCGGCTCGAACGTATAAGCCTGCTGGTCATGGCAGAGTGGGGTAAATGGCAGCTTCTGTTCAATGTCGACGATTGGCATGTGTGTGTGTGTGTGCATTACCAGCCCTTCCACGGCTCTGCTTCTACGTCGCTGAAATGCTCGCGGCTGTAGGTGCATGTGTGGTATCCAGCCCTGCCCCAGTCGCACAAAGACGAGGTGTATGCCACACCAGGAGCCCAAGGGGCGGTAGTTTCGAAAGGTTGATTGATCGCTGTATGATCCTTCGAGGCACACTGCAGCATTCTGCAGAGAAGCACGAAAGATGGCTGAGAGAGGGGAAGGGAAAGGAGGGGGAGGGGTGAGCGCAAAGCGATGCCATGGCGTCACATCACGCTTTGGTGGCCTATACTTCTACTTTACATGCGCCGTTACCGCCATGCCAACCGGAAGAATTGGTGCGTAGCCGCAGCTGGAGCGGTGGAGTGATGTCATGTGTCCGTTGCCCATGAGATCTGCCGTCAACGACTGCTATGGCCGCGGCGCGCGTGCCACTCGCGTCACCTTTTCCCTGAGATACTGGAGACGCTCCTCCGTCAGCGCCTGCGAAAGGGTGCACTGTGAGGCAGAGGGGAGCACCATCTGTTGAGTTGAGCAGCGAGCCACAGCATCGCCGTTGAGCCCAGGATATGTGGAGGAGGCCGCAGAGGAGCCTCCGTGCACCTCCCCTGCGCGTTCGTGGGGCGAGTACCCGTGGTGGTCGTTCGTCCGTGCAGCCGCGCCGCCCATTGACCTTCCAATGCGGTGGGTATCCACATGTGGGGGAGATGACACCGAGCGGCGGCTGCCATTTGGCGCCATTCCTGGCACAGGTCCCACGGACAACCGCGCGCCGCACGCGTTACGGCTCGCTGCGGCCATTTGCACCAGAGCGTCAAGCTCCTCGTTCAGCTGACCCTGCATCTCCCGAAGTGTCTGTTGCAGCCTCTCACTGCTGGCGACCACCGCAGCCGCGGGAGTTAAAGCGGTATAGTTCAGCTCCTTCTTGGTACAGTCACTGGGGCCGCTGTTGAATGGAGCCCGCAGCTCACAGCCGTACGTGGCAGTGTCGTTCGCCTCTGCAGTCGATCCATTAGACTTGAGTGGCGCACTCTTGGCTTCGAACCATACGGCACCAGCATCTGCTCGGTTGGCGCGGGAGCGCTGCCTGGGCCCGTCGTCTCCATTCCATTGGGGGGCGCTGCGCACGGTGGGGCCCTCGCGCGGAAGCTCACGCCAAAAAGGCGCGGCGTCGGCTGCTTTTGGCGACTGGCGCACGCCCAGGAGGGTCTTCGCGACCCGCAGCCGCCTCATCGACTCATCCGCCGCGTCTGCTGCCCTGAAGCGGCGGAGTGGCGGGATGTAGCGACCGTACCGAGCACGCAGGCAACGTGTCTCCTCGCTATCATCGCTGAGAATCGAGCTACCGCCCCGCCCCGCCCCGGCGCCGCCGGTTCCAAAACCCCCCAAGGAGTACTGGAGAGGCACATTTCGGTTGCGGCGATGCTCACGAAGACGCTCCCAGAACGGACGGAGCAGTGCGAAAGCGGCAAGATAGCGACGCTCCACAGCGTCGTCCCGAAACGGGCGCTGTGTCATCCCCGAAGCTTCGGCGTCAATGCACGTCGCCACGCGGCTCGCCCATGTCGCGCTGCTGGGCTGGCGCCCTTCTTGGCCCACGGAGTACGAGGTGACGGGGGAGGGCTCTTGGAGAATTGTTTCCTCACTCTGCCGTTCATGGTGCTTCCGCAGCCACTTCAGCAGCTGCTTCTTTCGCTCTTCCCGCGAGACGGAGCCCCTTCGCATCGTACCAATTAGGGCCAGGATGGCGTTTTCCCTCCGCATGGTCTCCCCATCGGAATCATCGGTCCCATCACCACCATGGAGCAGCTGGCGCAGTAGGTCCGAGGACTGCAGCTCTTCCAAAGAGAGTCCCTTGGACTCGAGGAAATGAAGCAGGGCCGCCTCCTCCTCCAGTTCTCCGAGGGGCATTCCATCAAGTGAGAAGTCATGGCTCGTGTACCCCGACTCCTCATCCGAGAACACGTAGGAGGTAGAGTAGCTGCCGCTCTCGTCAGACGACATCGCAGAGCTACGTTTCGCAGCCCGCATGCGATGCCGTCGTGATCTCAGGTGTCTTCGCCCCCTCCTCCGGTGCCCAGTGTCAGTAGCGCGGTGTGGCCGCTTCCGGTGTTGCCTGTCGCCATGTGCCGCGCTACCACTGTTACTGTCGGATCCGTATGACCCACTCGAGCCGCCAAATGAAGAAGAGCTTCCAGTGGTGTAGTCGCTGAAGTAAATGCTGTCGGCGTACTTCGCCGGTGGGGGGAGGAGCGTACCACTAAAGGTGCGCTGCCGCGCACCCCGCCGGTAGCGACCATCCGGGGTCATGGTGTTCCGTCGAGACCTACGCCGCCCGAGACTCTTCCGGCGCTTACACCAACTCGAGCGCGTGTCCTCACGGTAGCTCGCGGGACGGTTGCTGTAGGTGATATACCGCTTCCCGCCATGACTCGACAGCGATCGAGATCTGCGCCTTCTCTTCAAACGGTGCATTCTACGGCGCTCGCGCACTTCGCGGTGGGCGGCTTGCTCTTCCGGCGACAGTTTCTTCCATCGCTCGTCCTCGCTCCCCCAATCCCACTCGTCACTTGCCACAGACCCATGGCTACCGGCATCACTCTCACTGAGGCTACTCCAGCTCTCCATGGAAGACGACGTGTAGCGTCTGCCGCCAGCGCGGAGGCGGCGTGCCCTCCTGGAGGAACCACCCTTCCCCGCAGCGCTACGGTCGCTGCGTCGTTCGTCACCATCCGGAGTGGTGGCTCTCCTCCTTCCACCCAGCTGATCCCAGTCGCCATCACCGTCTACTCCCACCTGCTCTTTTAGCGATGCCCTGCTCCTGTCCGAACTTCGATCTCGGGCCACCGACCCGGGAGACTCCCTTCGACCTGATTTCGCTCGGCCGCTGCTCACGGAGCCTTCGCGATCCTTTTTTCGGCGATGCCGAGCACCACTGTCGCTTCCACTGATCTCCTGGTCGGCCCCGTCCTTGTTGTAGCTTAATAACCTCTCGCGCTGCTCTGCCAGCTGCGCTTCGCGACGAGCAAGCGCCAGCGCCTCTGCTTGCTGGCGAAGAGCCGCCAGCACCTGCTCGTCCTCCTCGTCCCAGTCATGCGCGAAAATGTCACAGTAGAGCTCCGCAAGAAAGAGTGCTGACTCTGTCGGGTGTTTGCTTGTCGTCCACGTATCCACCAGCTGCAGCATCGCCCGGCGAAATTGACGAAACGTTAGCGAGGGGAGCTGCAGAAGATCGGAGACATACGACGACTGCTCGGAACCACTCTCCCCTTGGGCCAGCTCCTCAAGCGAGTTGAAATCAATTCCCTCAGGTAATGCAAGAAGCGGCGCTAAGATCGTTTCCAGCGACATCACGTTTGGATTGGCATCCCCACTTTCTTGGGGAGACGCAGACTCAGAGGTACCGGCAACGGCGCTGAGAGTCCCCACCACCTCCACTGCCTCCGGCTTGCCGTCACCCATCACAAGCTCACTGCCTACCACTTGGGCGCTCTCGCGTTCTGTGCTCGGTGAAGTAGAAACAAAAGCAGCCGTAGTGCTCAGAGATTTGCCAGCGGAGGTGATACTGCTAGGTGGGATGACGTCTTTCGTGACACTGCTGCCGCCGTGCTCACCTGTCGGGAGTGGTCGCTCTGCCTCCGTCTCCGGGCAGTCCTTGGGGGGATGTGCCGTCGTTACCTGGGGGGGCAGTGGGTCTGCCTCGACACGAGTCAAATCGCTTACCGCAGGAAGTGAAACCTTCCTTTCCGCCTCGTCCGCAACCGTTTGCGGTACTTTCTCCGAAGGCCAGCGGTAGTACATGCGATCAAACTTGCTACTCCCCACCTTCGTCACCTTACGATCCACCACCGAGGACTCCCTCTCTGTCTCTGAGTCTGACAGCGCGGAAGACCCATCCGACGTAGCATCATCAGTCAGGCTCATCGAACTCGTCGCTAACCCGCTCACACGCGGTACTTCCGCGAGCAAACCGAGCGCATCGACATCCACGAGTGGCAGTGGTGGTGTAGCTGTGAGCTCTCCTTGATTCCGTTCATAAGGCGTGCTGAGTGGAGGGCCGCTGTCGACAGAAGAGCTTCCATGGCGCAGCTGGGAGCCGCTGCCTCGCCTACTGCTCGAGTCCGTTACCAACGAGCTGAACGTCGCCTCTGCCCGTGGGTAGCGTGAAGGAAGAGGAACCGTCGTGATGGGGTTTGCGCTACCCTCAAAGGCCGCCTCAGTTCTCAGATCGGCCACAAACGAGTCGAGCAGGCGCACATCGTCATGCATAAAATATGGTAGCAGCACATGAGCTATTCGCAAGTGGAGGTACACGTACTGGAGCGGCGTCATGAGAGGGCCACCAGAGGCAGCTTCCCAGCCCACGGATCCCGCCGCAGACCGCTGCTGCATACCAGCGGTAAGCCCGTGGGCTGTGGCCCTCCGTTGCCGTGCACTTCGGCCAAGAGCAAAGGAGACGAGTCTCGCTTCTTGCTGTTGCTCCCCGCTCCCTTCCCTGTGAGCAGCGCTGCGAAAATCGCTACCTTTTCGGGAGAGGAGTGAGACTCGGGCCACCCCCGTCGTGGGAACCCCCTTACCAAACCTTTTACCGGCATCGCTGAGAAGCCGTTGGCTCTGTCCACGGCCCACACGCGGGCTCACCACGGGGGAGCGTGACGGTGAAACAGCGCGAAAGGTCCGTCGCTGGCTACTGCTCAAGTCGTCGCCGCTGCTTATGGTGCTGACCGTCAGGGTGGTTCGCAGCCAAATGCGCTCAATCAAATCCTCGACTGCGTCATCTGCCAGTAGCCACTCTCCAGCCCATCGAGCCGCGATGGACCGCCGTAGCAGCAGGTCGTGAACAATGCTTACCATTCGCCACCGCTGGGCGAGTTGCACACTGTGCAGGGTAGCCTGCGCGCGCATTATCAGAGACTGGGCTGGCGCACAGTTATCGGAAGCCGTTGTGCTAGGAGGTTTCACGATGGGCTCTGGGGGGGAAGCACCCTCACGGTCAGTCGCAGCCTTCCCCTTTCCCCCACGGCCCCGCTCACGAGCCGGTTTCTTTGGTGGAGGCACCCCCCTGGCGGCGCGGTCTCTCTCGCTGGGCGGCGCGGCCTCACCGTAGGCCTCCTCGACCATCTCCCCATCCCCGCTGCTCTCACTCATACTGCTCTCTTCGTCATTGTTGAACAGGTCGGAGAACTGGCCACAAACGCCAAACAGCGCATACTCGATTGCATCGGAGGTACGCTCACCCCGTCGCAGTGCAGCAAAGTACTCGCGGCTGAGGAGGGCCGTCGCTGGATGCTTCAGTGAGCCGGGTTGCCGGGCACCGAACGAGAACACGCTCGGGCTGAACACAAGCACATGGCGCAGTTCCCGCTTCCCACGCGAGAGGGCTCCAACACGCACCGCCTTGCCGCTCTGAAGGAGTGTAACGGGAAGTAGCTCGCAGAAGTCCTCGGAGACAGACCGCACACGCCACGCATATTGCTTGTTTAGAAGATCTGAGCCCCCAGTGCTGCCATCGGCACTCCCACGCTCGTGGGTCAGGTAACCTGCAGTTTTTGTGGTCTGTGCAAGAAACGGAGGAAGTCTGACGAGGAGAGAGGAAGGAACGCTGGGGTCGACGGAAGAGCCCATGGCCAGCGAGGCGTGGGGCATGGGGCGGGGGGAGTCGCGACCCAGGTCGCCAGAGGTGTGTCGGGAATGGCAGCTGCGCTCCTGTACCGTCTGCCACGGCGTGGATACCCCTCCACCACCACCACCAGCGCGCACACACACGCACGCATACCCTAACGCCCACCAATCCTCTGCCTCGGCGAAGCGCGGTGGTGGCAGTAGTAGAGCAGCAATGCATGGGCATGGTGACGCGCCTACCCCAGTCCCCCCCCCAACCCACTGCCCCGGCACCCGGGTCCGTGGCACTACCACCCCCAATCCACCACCCCTCCAGTCCACGAGACGGCGCGTGGCGGTGGCGCGAGCAGCAGCTACGCTATCGAAGGAAGAGCTGTCGTGGTGGTGGTGGTGGTCGTCGTACGAAGGGGGGAAAAGGGCTCGGAGAATACAGCCGCGGAACCAGCCTGTCCGTGGAAACCTGCACATACACACACACACACAGACACACACGTACGCACGCACGCTCACGCTCGCTTGCTTGTTGGCCCACCTTTCATGGCCTCTCGCCGTCCCGTCCACCGCCGAGCACCTCCTCCCCGCCCTGCCCTGCTCCTCCTCCTCCTCTACAC
>PGOM01000015.1:341576-351930 GCA_002921335.1 Paratrypanosoma confusum | reverse complement strand
CCCCCCCCCCCCACAACCGCCTCCGCCCGCCCACTTGCCAATAGAGAACCCAGTCGAAATACACTTCACCACCCTTCACACCTCAGCCCCACTACGCTCTCCCTCCACCAAAATCCACTTCCCTCCTCCACACAGCGAAATAAAAGAAAAATCAGCGATCGGAGGAGTGTTACACCACCGCCACAGCCACCCATCCCCGACAGTCGCCGTCGCCCCACAGACAGGAAGCGGGGTGAGAGCAAGGCAGACGCGAAGAGTCGACAGACCCCCAGCACTAGCCTCTCCCTCCTCTCTCCCCTCCGCCCTATGTCACCTTGCCGGCCACGATGGCACCCTCTTGCACCGTCGCCTGCCCCTGCACCGTTCACCGTCTACAGCAATTCAACTCCATCCCGCCCACATACATCGCCCCACCTCCACTGTCACCGACCCCAGCCACGATGCGGTAACGAGTCCACAACACTTTCTCTTCACCTCCGATGGTGTTGAAGCGCTTCCTCGCTCCCTAGGATGCAATGTTACCAAGGGGCGGTTGTAAAGCAGGTTCACGCCGCTGCGGGCCGTATGGGAAGCCGAACGGGCGAGGGATGGACGCTCGGATGAGAGAAGTGAGAGGGGAATCGGTGGGAGGACCAGCAGTGGGGGTATTGGGTACCCCACAGAGAGTGATACGAAATAAAACGAGCTGCACACACCCTGACGATCATGTGAAGGAAACCCATCAGGAGGAAGGGAACAAGCGATGGCGTTGTTGGTAATCGGCATTGCGGCCCTCACCATTCTCTGGAAAGCGGTGGGAGAGGAGCAAGGCGGTGAATAGGCGCCCAGAGTGACACATCCGAAGAGAGGTGACCACGACAGGTCTTGTGGGAAGAGGAGCGATGGACAGGACCGTCACTCATTTCCCCTCACTCTCTTCTTGCCCTCCAGCAACTGCTCCGAGAGCACAGTTGATCAATGCGTCATTCGTTTGGGCTGGGCTCTGACATAGTATCGCACAGCTCTGACCGTCGCCTTGCTTCGCCTCCTCCCTCCCCACCCTCACCAGCAATTCACTCTCCACACACTCTCCACTCCCACCAACGCCAAAACTCCCACAGCCACTCCCACTGTAGCTAAAGCTGCCACTTCCTTCCATAGGAACCCTCACAGTTCCCAAAATTTTGCGCTCTCCCTCTCACGGGTGCGCCGGGTACAGGTTGGCTACAGGGAGGGAGAACGTACAGCAGTGGAGTCGTTTACATAACGCCGGAGCAAACCGCAGTGTCTACATGGCGTACTGCCGAGTCCACTCAGCTGCGGCGCGGTTGAAAGCTTTGCGATCGGTCTTGTACTGCCGCGCGATCTCCGGCACTAGCGGATCATCCGGGTTGGGGTCCGTTAGCAGACTGCAGACCGAGAGAAGCACCTTGGAGATAGTGAGCGCGGGCGACCACTGGTCCTTCAGAATGTCAAGGCAGATGCCGCCGTTGTTATTGATATTGGGGTGGTAAATCTTGGTCGTGAACTGAAGTTTTGGTGGCTTGAACGGATAGTCCGAAGGAAAGTGGATGTTGAGAAAAAACAGGCCACCCGCGTACGGCGAGTCTTCAGGTCCAATAATGGTCGCTTTCCAGTTGAACAAATCGTTCTCGTTGATCGGGCCACCGCTAGTGTTTGCGGGCGGGTCCTTTTCCAAATCCTTCAGCTCCTTCTGAATGCGACGGAGCGCCATTGTAGTGCCGACCAAGACAGTGGTGAGAGACCTGGAAGCACAACGCAACGGCGGCGGTTGAGGGTCAGCTGCAGGAGGTTCTCCGAATTGAAATATTGCTGTGTGACGCAGTGAGAAAGTACCAACGTCAGCAAATAGTAACACTACCCGTTCAGGACAATTCTTTCCACCCCTGCGCAGCAGCAACCAGTCACCCCTTGAGCACAAAGGGCTGTGTGACCGATCGCCGGTGAAAGTGACGAGGTGAGGCTGGCACTGTGTGTAGAGGTGGCGTGTGCGTTTACGTGTGTGCGAACCGTAACTTAGGAGGATGGAGGGCGATATAGGTGAAGAGTTGGCACGCAGACACCGCCCGTCCTCTCAGAGCACATTAGCAGAAGCAGTAGTGCGTTGGGCCTTGGAGGGGGATGGAGGCGACGTCGAGGGCACGCGACTCACCCTCCTCCTGCCGCGTCGCCGCGCACGGACCCTCCCCCAATATGCGTGCTTCGTTGGCATCGGCCCCGCCGTAGTGGCCGTGGATTCACGGACTCAAAGCAGCGCCAATAGGCTCCACCGCGCGCGCCCAGCATGATCCCTCGCGACAAAATAGGAGCGACGGCACCGTCCCCACCCATACTTGCGTACGGTGCCTAGCCCTGGCGTTGAAGTTTTCAGAGATGCAGTGGCGAGCCGCACACAGCGCTGTGGTACTTCCTCCACCTGGTCCTCCATGCACCCCTCCCCCCCCCCACTTTCCTCTTCATCCCCCTACATCATCAGGTACACCAACATTCGTTGGGAAACGTACACATGAAGGCCTGCTAGGTAGACTATGAAGAGTCGACGTCCTGACATGGATGAAAGGACCACGAGGGAAAGTACCCCAGCCACGTAGTCCAGAATCTGCAGCACCGATTTGCGTGACAGGACGCTGCTTCCTACTAGACGCAGCGAGGGAAGAAAGCTGCTTTTATCGGATAGCGATGAGCCTCCCCTGTCGCCCCCAATACTGACTGCGACACTATTTGGTGCGGATGCGGCTTGCCCCAGAGGTCCGTAAGAAGCCAGGTGTGCCGCCGTGTCACGCCCCAGCTGTTCCCGCAGGCGCTTGTTTTCGTTGGTGAGGGCGATGATCTCCATCCGGAGCGAGTGAGTCTGGCTGGATGACACTTCCTCCAGCGTCAACAGCCGCTGACGCAGCTTGTCGCGCTGCGCCGCAACAACCAGGAACGGGTCCTTGCCCGCTTCATCGATTTCCATTGGATGAGTGACGTGTGCCACTGCACCACTCACCTCCTTTCCGGGATCTGGGTCACTCCTCTTATTCGTGGACGCAGCGGCTGCCGTGCCAGTAGAGTCTGCCACTGTTGCTCGGCGCGCGGTCATATCCTCCGCGGTTTTTTCGATGAGGGCGTCAAAGCAAAACCCATCTGTGCCTTCACCCTGCGCGAGTTCTGGCCCCAGTCGAGTCCGCCCCGATCCAGACAAAAGCTTTTCTTGGCATTGCATTGCGGTCCCCGCACACCCCGATTCCACTACTGAGCCACCTTTGAGTGTCACTGCTCCTGGAAACAGAGATACAGACGCCGCAGCTTCCCCCAAACCAGCTGCCTCAATCTGCTTCGTAAGAGACATATTTTCTTTCTCCAGGTCCTGAACGGCATGCTGCAAGTGCTCCATGCGATCTCGCTGGGAGTGAGCAAACTCGCGGAGTCTACCGCATTCCACTTGAAGCCCACGATGGCTTTCGTCAATAGCCAGCTTTTCCCTCTGTAACTCCGCAATTTTGCCTCGAAGTTCCGTGGCGCTGGCTTCGCTTTTACGCAGTCGCTGCTCCAGTTCGTGAATGAGGACCTGCTGGGCCTCTTCAGCACTCTGCTGTTCAGCATCGAGCTCCTGCAGCAGCTTGCGACGCGTTATTGGCTCCTCTGTGGCGGTACGACTTTCCTCGGTGACGTTCGCGGCATGTGCATGCGTAGCAGGGGACGAATCAACGCCGCTGGCAGCCGTCAAGCCCTCGCGAGCACCGCTGGCTGGTTTGGCGCTCTCCGCCAAAGTGCCTGCCGTTTCGCGCAATTCGGACGCAAGGCGAAGAGCCGTGTCCTTTTTTACCAGAGCTACTTGGGCCGCCTCCAGCTCCTCCACCAGTTGATCCAGTTGCTTTTCATGCTGTGCAGCGGACTCCTCGAGCCGCACGCGCAGCTGCAGAAGGGCTGCATTGGCATCCTTGATCTCCAAACTCTTTTTCACATTTTCGTGGCGCATAACTGAGAGCTCGCGCTGCATGTCATGCTCTCGCTGCTGCCAATGGGAGAGGACGGCTTGGTAGTCAGCGTGGGCGTCATGCGCACTTTCGGCAGCGTGACGCATGGAACTGATCTCAGCCTCAGCAACCTGCCGGCGAAGCTGCTGGATAGTCACCTCTTGGTTTCGCAAGTCTTTGAGCTCGGCGTGCAAGACCCGTACTTCCTCATGCAGCGCATCTTTTGCCTCCGCCTCACGAATAAATACGAGAATTGAGTCCCGCTCACGGGAAAATTTGTCCATCATCGGGTAGGGGTCGACGATGCCACGTATCCCATCAAACAGCGCAATGTAGCCCCGCTCCACGAACTTCAGGTGCCGCATGATATGGTCGATGTGACCCTGATAGAGCTTCAGCAGATTTCCCATCTCGTTGAGCTTTGTCTCATTGTCTAGTTGTGAGAACTGCTTCGTCTGCGCACTGACTATTTTTCTGCTGGACTGCAGCTCCTCGTGGTTAAGAAGAATCTGGGTGTACGTATCGTCTTGCTGCAGTGATTTGAGGTGGACTCCGCGCCATTTTTCTGTAAGCTCAGCAAAAGCAGCTAAACGGGCACCCCACCGGTGAAGTGTTCGGCTAGCTTGCCCAGAGCCGTTGCCGCAGCCTGCGTCGTTGCCGCGGGGAGCGGTTTGGTCCTTTCCCGCAGTGGGCAGAGAAGATACCTCGTGGGGAGAGAGAGCGAGACTGGCCATCAGGCTGGATTCTTCCATTATGAGAAGCTGGTGCTACCACTCGCGCATACTAGCAATAGCAAGTAGAGCCCCACAACTTGCTTGACCTACGCTGGGTGTGCAATTGTCCCCGCTTCAACTGTCCACGCGGCTGTACGGTGGCACTACCACACTCGTGCTCGTGGTGCGAGTGAGTGACGCGAGGCATTAGGGATGGCACTAGCATGCATTCAAGACGCACTACTGTGGTGCATTTAGGCCTCAGCGGCACGCAAGGTCTTTTGGCAGTAATGTGGTTACCACTGCCTGCCGCCTGACTCCCACCGATGAAATGGTCCAGAGCCTCGGATGCAAAGGAAAAACTGTGATAATGGGAAGGGGGTTGTGGCAGACACGTCTGCGCACCCGCCTGCTCTCACGATCGTCGCATCTGGACGACGCGAGGGACAAAGGTTGTTGTAGTGGGCGCTGCGGCCGACGAAGACTGAGCCTCACGTTGCGCGCCACCGTGGCGGTTGCGCTTCTGGCGAAGTAACTTCTCGCGCTGCTCCTGCTTAATGCGCTCAGACCGCACCGTGATACCGGGCGACGCAAACGCGATTGACACTGGCTCACCATTGTATTCAGACCCATTTAGTTCCACCAAACGTGAGGCAAGCCCGGAATCTTGGGCGTATGAGCCATGGAACTCTAGTAGGAAATATGGTCTGCGAGAGGTACGGATGAAAATGCACTCCACTGGTGCGTCCGCTCGCATTTCTCCTCTTCCGGAGGCACCTCCTACCCCAACCCTCTGCCCATCGTCGTTGAACAGCGAGGACACACCCAAACGATCACAGTACCTATAAATAAATCCGTTGAAAAGCTCGCCACGACTGTTGATTCGGGGGCAGTAAATGTAGAACGTCGCAGGTACGCTGGACCCACTCGCCGACTCTGCGGAGCTCTCTGGCACCGCTTGGATGATGCCACCCTCCACCTTTCGCTTTTGTCGCAGTGGCTCACAAGACTCCATCGATAGCAGTGATCCTAGCAAAAATCGTACCGTTTCCGACTCACTGTAGATCACCACAATATCGCAAGGCAAAACGGACTGTAAATGTTTTTCATAATATTGCCACTAACCGTCTACGGTCTCCATCCCTTTGATGTGAATGATGAAGCGAGAAAAAGAATCAGGAGGAGTAGGCAGGGTGACACCAGCACTACCTGACTTCACTCACCATTTTTCAAAGTGCAGTGCCCATTTCATTTATCCAGAGGGCCAGAGCCGCAGGCTCTCTAAATTAGCACCTCTGTCCTTTCAGTATACGGCACGAGTGAAAATTTACACCGGTGGGCCGGCTGCAACTTCTAATTCCCCGTAGAGCACCCCCCCCCCCTCCCCTCGCCACAACCCCCTTAAACACCTCATAGTGTACGCCAACCAGCCGATGTGGTGGCCGCAGTCAGTAGGACAAGAGCTGGTAGTACTGGAGTAGCGGGCTCACATCGTGTCACAGCCTACGCACTAGCCCCGACTTGCATGCTTGCATCCATTGATTTATAGTAGTTTCTCAGCTCCTTGAAGCGCCAGCTCAAGTCGAGGTCCAAGTAACGCTTGTCGACAAGCTCCTGGACACGTATCTCATCCTCGTCGAGCTGCGCGACGAGCGACCAGTCACGCAGCGGACGAAGAGCTTTTACCCATTTGCTCGTATCGAACGCACCTATACTGCTACCCTCTAGAAAGCTGTCGTCCACGTTCACTCGAACACCACCCACCTGCTTTGAGTAAAGGGTGTTCAGGATTTGCGTGGCCCGGTACGGCATGAGATCACCAAGAGGGGTGCTCACCGGGCGAAAGCCACCATCTGAGTTGAGAATGGAGCGGCGAAAGACAATGCTAAACCGCTGCGCTTCAACTGGAAGAACCATGTGAAAATACACATACCTCGCAGGCCCTGACAAGAAGTATACGCTACGGTCTGGAATGACGACGTCCAGCTCCTCACCGTTCTGCACGTGCACGAGGCGCAACAGCGCATTCGCACCGAGAGACACGATAGCGAAAATATCATCGTAGACGAATAGATTGTCTACGTGTGCACGAATAAAGTCCCCGGGCTCGTACAGGTTCGCCGTTTGGTTATTGACCCATCCGGTGGGAAGGAGTTTGTCCTGCTCCATTCTCTCCACCAGCTTGATGAACGAGTTTGGCGGGAGAGGTGGCATTTGAAAGCGACCGTCACTCAGACGGATTGACGCGGACTTTTGGGTGTACATGTCAACGTAGCCTTTCCTCAGCTCGAGGGCTTCCATCGATTGCACATACTCAGGGACCACAGTGAGACCAAATTCGTCACCGAACGGTTGATAGGGCTCACCGGCCGCGAGGAAATTGAGGCTTCCCCCGCCTAGAACGTGCCTCATACCTCGCCATAAGCGGTTCATATTTTATGCTCGGGTACTTCTACTGTTCGCATACGCAACAGCAACCTTTTGCCATTTCGCAATGAAATTCCACATGCCACAGCGATCCCCATAGCAAGCGATCCCGTTGTACCTATTAGGTGTTTGGTGAGTGGTCAAGAGTGGCCAAGGGGAGGAGGGTACGGATTCTCAGTACGTTGAGCATGAGGTTTGATTTGCATCACCGAGAGTCCCCCCCCCTTCAGCAGCACCCAAACCAATAGCTGGTATTGTGCGGGTTCTTTCTATAACTCACTGAGATTAGACGGGGACTACTACATATTATTGCGACCAAAGCGTGCCCCTCTCTCAGATCCAGTCGATGCCTCTGCAGCAACAGTCTGGGTGGAAAGTTGAGCCCAGCTCCGCCACTGATCTCTCAAGGGTGGTAAAAGAGGAGCTGCACTACGCTCGTAGATGTCTTCTCCGTAAAACACGGTGTCTAATGTCAATGCATTCACATCCGCTGAGTCTCTTTCCCCAAGATGTGGAAGGCACAGCTTGACAGCGGTATATTTGTGATACGGCCAGAGGCGCACCCCACCACAGACGTCTTCTGCGACGATGGCCCCAAGGGTTTCGTTAAAGAGCACGCACCCCTTCCCGAACATCGCTTCGGGGTACACAACGTGATGGTCGAGAAGGACTTTCGTGGCGTTTAGCTCTATCGGACAGAACTCCTCAATCTGAAGAACTTGAGCTTCCAAGAGCTCCAGGTGCATCTCCCCGTTACAATGCACATTTACGGAATCAAGGTCCCTTCCGATGAGGCACACGTCGCGAGCAGCCTCAGTGCACATTTTGCACCAGAAAAAACCAGATCCGGTGTCCCATAATATTCGTTGCGATTCGTACCCAGCAAGAAACTCCGGGCATTCATCCAGCCCTGCATCACCCCCAGCATCCGAGGCGGCGTTGGCAATTGGTGGAGACGATTTATCCGGATCGTCCCGCGTACCACAGCTGTTCACCCATGGCATTTGCGCGACCACGGTGACTTCATGCTCCCAAAACTCGCTAACTGATTTCGAGATTTTTCGACATGAATAACATTTCCGAGAGTTTACGCCCGTGTTTGTTTGTGTGTATACATGTGCTCATATAGAAAAGGAAATGGGGAAAATGGGTAAGATTCCCCTGTGTGAAAGTAGAGGGTTGAGCACAAAAATATGTTTTTGTCGCAAAGCAACGCAACGCAGGAGTTAGTCCGTGGAAAATGCCTCCAGCGAGCTAATATGGTGGCCCCGGGTCACAGTAGTACCTTAAGAGCTCATTTCTATTTTCCTTACACGCCTTGTGCCACACAGTGCCAGAAAAACTTGGTCCGCATTGCTAGAGGGACCCTCAAAAATTCCAGCGTAGACATTCATGTACGCACGGCACCATCTTGGCGAATCCACCGCTAAGGAGGCTAACACCTTCCTGACTAATATTAACTGTTGCGCAGCACTTAACAATTTTTTTTTTGCTGTTAATGCAATCAGGGTCAGGACAGCATGCAAGCTCTCTCACACAGTTGGACGAGTTGTCGCCCTAAAACGATGGCACACACACCCACTCACGTACATTCACAAATACGCATACAAGCACTATCACCCCCCCCCCTCCTACATCCCTGACCTCAACGAGGAGGTGACATAAAAATTGTTGAGGTGAGAAGTGGAAAAAAAAACCCTCCAATTGTGGTACAATGGTAAGATATGCAGTAAAACGCAGAGGAAAACTCACCAGCCGCTGATTACCGCTACCATGGTGCTGCAGCTTCCGCATCTTCCAAAAGCAAGTGGACCCACATTGCCGTCTTTGCCCGAGCGCGGTCGCGCACGCTATTCTACACCTGAAAATTTTCCACAAGCAGGATACAGTAAAGGGCTCCCTTACCTCCCATGGAGATCAATGAAAAGCGTCGCATATTCTGTGCGACTGCAGTTTAGTGCTCTACGCTAGGCTTTTCTTAAAGGTGGTGGTCGGTCGCACAACGGAAAGTGCTTCATCAAAGTGTTGCTTACCCAGAGGAGGCATAGCGCTCAATTTCCGATTCATCATTTCCCTCACGGGGATAATGGCCGCGCTCTTACATAGCTCTTTCAGGTCCGATCCGGTGTAGCCGGATGTTTTCAGTGCAACGTACTCGACTATTTCATCACGTGATGGGTGCTGGTCAAGGTCCCCCTTCATGAGGAGTTGCAGAATTGAGCGCCTAGACGGCAAGTCTGGTGGGGTCACTTCGAGTCTCAGCGGTAGCCGCCGAAGAAAAGCCTCGTCAATCACTTCTGGGCGATTTGTCGCACCAATAACAACAATTCGGGAGTCGCTTTGCGTAAGCCCATCCCATCTAGTGAGAAAGATCGTCTTGACGTGTAGATACGCTGCTGACTCTAGTGTGTTGCGTGAGTTCAGCAGGGCATCGATTTCGTCAATGAAAACAACACATGGTTGGAGTTTTTCCGCAAGCGAAAATACCGCAGCCGCAAGCTTTTCGCTATCCCCGAGGTATTTCGAAAAGAGGCGATCCAGCCCAATTTCAATGAACGAGCCCTTCATTTCCTTAGCCACAGCCCTGGCAAGTAGAGTTTTCCCAGTACCTGGTGGGCCGTAGAGAAGCACTCCCTTCGTCACATGGCGCAGTGATCCCGTCGTGAAGAGCTCTGGGTGAGAGAATGGCCAAATTACACTCTCCGTCAGCTTTCTCTTGATCTTTTCCAGACCACCTACAGACTCAAATGTGTCAGTGATGTCGGACGGATTTACCACTGCGTCGGCAACGGAAAACTCCGCACTGTTTACTTTTACCTTTTTCCCATTAGGCGTCGAGATAGTCCTCGAGCCCATTCCCAGAAATCGGAACGAGTACACCTGCAGCATATACACAACTACCCCGAGGTACACCCAGTAAAACAGGGGGACGCCCCCAATCTGGGAAAGTAGCCCTGGCAATTTGTTTGCAACATTTCGTAGTGCCGACACGATCCAACGTAGACCGGGCCGCTCGTACCCCGGCGGCATTGCAAGGTAAACACCGACGATTGTTTTTTGACGTTGCTAGCAAAAAATATTTGATCTCTAAGAACGCATTGAACCTCGGGTAAGCCACAAAAAAAAATAATCAAATGTAAAATAATTTATTATTTTGATGCAGAGGGAAGTGCATGAACGTGCATACGCACACATGCACCCAGACACACATGCAAATAATAAACAAAAAATATTATAGGTATATATGTATATATA
>PGOM01000015.1:321028-341551 GCA_002921335.1 Paratrypanosoma confusum | reverse complement strand
TATATATATATATATAACGTTTTGTGGGTGCAGTATGTAGCGGAAACAGCAAAGAGGTTGAGCTCATGTTCAGTTGCAGGCCCGGCGAGCCGCGCACGGACAAACTCAAGGCCACAACGCGTGGACCGCGGCCGTCAGACCAAGGCACGCTACCCGATTGGACGTGTATGAAGGTGGAATGGCACAAGATATTCGAAGTCAAAAACAAAAAATATTCGCTGCTGGGCGCACCGTGTAGCAGGATTGACCGGGGCTGTGGCAGTAAGATACGAGTACTTTGCCGTGATGAAGAGAGCGCGTAAAGTGGTACGCACCCGCAAACCGCTATCACAACCACTCGGCTCCTAAAGGAGGAGGGGGGGGGGGGAAATATTTCGTACGAATAGCTCAGGCGCTTGTCCCAAAGGCTGCGAAACAATCGGCGAGCCTAATTCGTCATTTTTAGAGCCGCAATTAGCTCGCCTTCTTCCTGCAACTGCGTGCACACATCAAGACCCCCGACAAGCTCTCCCTCAACATACACCTGAGGGAATGTTGGCCAGTTCGAAAACGTTTTCATGGCCGCACAAACTTCGTCGTCCGCCATGACGTCGTAGTAGGTATACTTCACGTTCAGTTTTCCAAAGAGTTCACAGAGACGGGCGGTAAAGCCACACTTTGGAATCGATGGCGACCCCGTAATAAAAGCCACGATTTTATCACGGCGAATTAAGTGCTTCATGTACTCCTCCAGAGATGGAAAGGAAGCCTTCGTGTCTTTTCCCGTTCCATAGAGGGAGGCTGCGTTCATGAAAATTGCGTCGATTTTCGCCCCAGAAACTTCTGCGACCCTAACCTGGGACTTGTCGCTCAGCGAAGTGCGGTAAAAAATCACGTGCGGCACGCTGTCCACATTTTCCGCCTCACAGATATCTCCGTGAACTTCCGCGCTCACCTCCGCAAATAACACAGCATCACCGAACCTCTGCTCGAGGGTAGCAAGCTCCGCGGACACCGTCTTGCACGGTTCACACCATGATGCGCTGAAGTGGACGACAAGCCCAAGTGCTTCGGCCGCTCGTTTCTTGAGCTCCACGTAGTCCTGTGCGGAGGAAATCTGGACGACGGACATGGTTTGGGGGATTGGCTGTTATGGAAACAAATGCGGTTTGGGGTGCTTGCTTTTTCCTCGGGGGGCGGTGGCTGCGGTGGCGGGGCGCTGGGCTGGTTGGTTTGGCAGGGGGCGGGTGGGTGCCGCGCAGGAAGCCCGGCGGGGCGCCAGGGCCCCCACCCCCCCGGGGCCCCAGGTTGGGCAAACCCTATCCAACGACCACGAAAAGGACGCGCACACCCCCCACACAGACCGCCGCGCTCTCCCCCGGGTGAAGGTGCGGGAGCGCGCGCCGCACCACCGCGGCCGTGCCCTCCTCGAGCTCATTGAACGGGGTTCCATCGACGGTAACCGTATTCACCGCCGGGTCTGCTGCAGGGGCTCCTGGAATGGCGTTGCTCTTTAGCTGGATCAGAAAGCCGTATTCCTCAACAACGCGTCGGGCGATGTCTGTGTGGAACCGGCCTGCGTATTCTGACCACGACCCGCAGTACAGCAGCGGCCTCCCCAGCCCGAGGTGCGTGGCAAGCGCCACGTTGAAGCAAGCGGTAACGCCACTGCCGCACGAAAAGACGCACTTCGATGCATCTGCCAGCCCATTTGCACCCAGGGGAGCCCCCGCATCGGCGAGGAGGGCGCTGATAGATGCACGTAGTTCATCTTCTGGGCGAAGCACTTTGTATCCATTCGGCTCGACGACGGATGAGTCCCACGGTAGGCTGATGGCGCCGGGGATGTGGCCTGGCAACGCGTCCACATTGTATGGACGCACTGTTGTCGAGTAGCGGCTGTAAGGGCGGGCATCCGTGAGAACGACGTGCGGTTGAAGTTCGTCGATTGTGATCACACCACAGTAGTCGACGTGGGGCAGCGAGCCATCCGCCTCGGGATGGGGGACCGGCGTGGGGTCGGATGTAGTTGGCAACCCGGCGGCGGCGTAGGCTGGAAACCCCCCATCCAGGACATACGCCTCCACGCCCAGGGAGGTTAGCATCCACCACATGCGACAGGCCGCCATTCCCCCACAAACCCCGTCGTAGCAGAGCACGGGGCACTTCCCATCGACTCCGCGCTGTTGGCACCAGCGGCCAAATTCAGCTGCCGGGGGTAGAGGATGGCGAGCGGTGGTGTTCGCCAGTGGTCCACAGAGCTCTCCGTTCATATCCGCAAAGAACGCATTCGGAATGTGGCCCTTGCGGTACTCATCGATACCGTACGTAGCCCCGGTGAGCGAGTAGCGCACATCGAAGATCACAAACGCGTCCAGCGTGTGCTTGACAGCATCGACGGGCAGAAACACACGCCCAGGGAACCTCATGCTCACCGGCATCGGCGAGTCGTTGTCACCCGCTCGCGGCTCGTGGCTGTGCAGACTTTAGGGGAAACGGGAGATGATTCGAGTGATGACACAAAACTTCTCACGCAGCTGTCTCAGAGGCGCCGCATTCCGTGGCGCGAGTGCGTGTTTGAGGGAGTGGTATGGTAAGGTGAGAGGGTGGGGTGCGGGACCAACCTGAACCAGCCAAACACACCGTCGCCTCCACGAGGCGGCGGCAGCCGATGCGCGGGCATGAGGCTCGTTCGACCGGCAATGTGGACTGCGCCTCTCAGCTTCTCACCCGTCGCCTGTGCGCCACCGCAGCTCGTTCCTGCTACCCAATCGCCCCCGCAGCCCCCCTCCCTCCACTCTCCTTCCTCTCTCACTCCATCGGCCGCTCGTGTTCCATTCGCTACGGAAGCTTCCCTCGAGAGGAGCAGTAGCGACGGCTACCGGCGCAGTAGCAACACGAAGCCAACAACCCCAGCGACGTGGACCACCGCGCTCACAAGCCTCCTTACTGGGGAAGCAGGCGAGAGAAGAGCCAGTGGTGGCTCACCTACAATGTTGCAGATGGAGTGCGCTACAGCAGTTGCCAAGATGTTTTCCCTGCAACATGTGGCAAAGTAGGTTCCCGAAATGAGACCGAACAGCAGGGTCGTCACGCACTGGACCCGTGCTGCCTCGAAGGCTCGCCGGTAGCTGAGACGTCTCCGCTGTGGTTCTGGCAGCGCGGAGGATGTGTGAAGCGCGATGCTGCTGTACTCGCACGATGCCCGATGCAGGACATGATGCGCGTGCGACACCGAGAACAACGCCGCCGAGAGAATCACTCGAAGCGGCATTGTGCGTGCTCGAAACACGTGGAATAGCAACGCCCGGAAGAAGATTTCCTCCCCAATAGGGCAGATCACCACGTTGCGCAGCCACAGGAGATCCACGTCCACCAGCGACGAAATCAGGGAGGCTGGGTCGAGCACCAGCTGCTCGTAGATGGAACCAAGCAGCAGCGCGACGGTAGCAGCGACACTCTGCGCGACGGCGCGCATGGCGACATGCGGCTGACCCCTGGAGAGCACGTAGGTGTCCACGAAAAGCGAGCCCGATATCGACGGTCCAGCACCTCCTTCTCGTCTCAGCACCACCTCAAGGTAGAGAGTGCTGCAAAGGACCGCGGCGCTGAAAGACACGACCCGTTTCTTGATGTTCTCGATTTCGTTCCGGTCGTAGCGATATTCTGTTGCGGCGGCATGCAGATCCCAAAGAGCGTACCACGCATTTAGCCGGGGAGCCTTCCAGAGGTAGAACGCGGCGATGAAGCCAGCGCACGCCCCTGCTGCTGTGGCAATGTCGCTCGCACCGCACATAGCTTCTCGGCTTGTGTCCGTCACCACTTCGCTGAGTCGTGTTCCGCGCATGGGGAGGAACGGGGGTGGCCAGCCGCGCATGTCGTAGCCATAGTTGCCGAGACGGGAGGGCAACCACCACTAGCAGCAGATTTTGGACAAGCTGGACAATAGGCTCCACAGCAGCGTGGTGCAGCCAAAGGCTGCAGGACGCTTGCCATCACGACAACACACGACCATCGGGGCCGCTGCAGGAGCGGCTGTGCGCGCTGTTTTTTGCTGGAAGTGGGGCCGGGCACGTGGGGATGGATGCCGATGGGGGTGCGGGGAGAGAGAGAAGGGTGGCGCCAGGGAGCGGGCCAGGCGGGCTCGCTCACGGTCAGGACCCGCTGGCGAACGTGCCACGACTCTCCGAGGCAAGGGCTTCCATCTCCCTCCTCGCTGTCGGCGAGTGGTAGTCGGTCGTCAGCGCATCGTGCAGCTTCTGGGTTGCTCCTCCGCCGACGCGATGGTCCTCCTCCGCGAGCCCCGCCCCCCGGAGAAGGTTCGGATGCCTGCCAGCGTCGATGCCACCGAGCAGGTCGTTCATCGTTGTCGCGACTCCCACGACGGCCGCCGCGCGGCGGCTCGACATGGCGTGTACCTCCCCCAGCATGGCCAGGTACACGGCGTGGAAATCAGAAGCTTCGCACTTGCGGCCACCGTCCAGTTTCAGCCGCCCCCAGTCGCCCTGCGCGTGGTTTGCAGAGGCGAGTCTGAGGCCTGCGGCGGCGATACGCTGAGCGACCGCCTCCTCGCTGGTGTAGTACTCAACGGCTGTCACCTGCGGCACCCGCAGAAGAACTCCCCCCAACGTGCGCAGACGGTCATCTGTACCTCTGCAGGCCGGTCGCTCCGGCACGAGGACCAGTACCAGGAATGGCACATCTGAGGCCCCGAGGTCATTGATGACCTGCGCCACATAGCCTTCTTCGCAGGACTGACGGCACAGCTGCGAGCACTCGTCCCCATCGAGGACGACGCCCGCAAGAGCTACGGTACGCGCGGCAGAGGCACCCGCTCCCTCAGGACACCCGTCCCGCGGCTGAACGAAGAATTGCACCGACTTCTCCACACTGGATTCCGATAGCGTCACACTCAAGACCCCGTGGCCATTCGAGGTTCGCTTTTTGGCCTCCTCCACCAGGGGTACTAGGTGCCCATGAACCAGTGGCAACGCGGAGTCGACCAGTATATCCACTTTCCACATTCCCAGTGAGCTTAGCGGCGATCCGGCTCCGAGTGATCGATGCGCGGCCGTTTAGCAGCGACAGCCAGTTAGGCTGCGCCACAACACTACACCTTTCCTTCCTCATGCCGCCTCCCTCCCACTGCTACTTCCCTTCACCCAGTGCTCAGACCCCGTGAAAAGAGGACGAAGGTACAGTCGCAGTGCGCCAACGACTGTCTTCATGATTCTCTCCGTCAGAGTCGCACTCAGATCCCGCCGAATACGTCACGGTTGCTTCGAAGTGCTCCCACACATCGCACCCCCTTACCGTAAGCGACAGATGATGCACGAAGGGCTTCGTGCTCCACCATCGACCACCCTTTTGTTCGAATTCGAGCGAGGGTTCTTCTTGGGGTCACGTCGTGGCACAGGGGGTGAAGCTAAAGCGGTACCAAGTGCCGCGCAAGCCGTTGCGCTGCCAGCACCTGCAGTACGGAGGGGCACGATGCAGACAAGTGTGGTTCTCCACAGCGCGTGCAAGTGGGGGCAAGCTGCAGTCCGTTCTCGCAGTGGGGGCAAAACAGCACATCCACCGCTGCATTATCGGCGCTGCACGAGCTGCAGTTCCAGGGCATGTAGCGAGCGCAGCTATCCACATCGTTCATCGCCCGGCTCCCTCCACAGAGGCGGCAGCTGCTTTTCCAGCTTTCATTCCAAGCGCCGCACAAGCCGGCTTGATCATCCATCTCACGAAGGCATCGCCAAACGAACACTTGCTCGGGGCAAACTTCGCGGCGTAGCGTCCCGCAATGAGTGCATGCATAACCTGTTTGCCACAGATGGGTGTTGCGACCATCACCACACGGTCTGCACCTGCTCGATGAGCATGTGAAGGGGTGCAGCTCGTTACATGGTAAAGTATGAGAGCAGCGGGGACACACCGGCAGCTTTGAACCCGCATCAGGTGCGTTACGGTCACAGTTGCTCTTCGCAAACTTATGGCCACATGTTGCGCAGTGGTGTTCGAGCGCAGGACTGTCGAGGGAAATGGAATCCCGCGGGTGAATTCTACCGCAGAACTCGCAGTGGCAAATCCGAAGGTCACTCGACGCCACCCCACGGAGAAGTTGAAAGCGGAGCCGCGACATCTTGCCACAGCCACTGCACCGGAAGACTTGCTTGGGGGACGCGTCACTTCCGTTACGTTCGGCGGTGAGACGCCGAACCGGCTCCGAAAAAGAGCTTTCTCCACCGATAGCAACGCTATTTGGGTCTGCGCTGCATTTCATGCACATCAGCCTCCCAGGGTGGTTGCGCGCGCCGCAGCCACACACCCAGGGCGCGAACGCCATGATGTGGCAGCCAACCTTACGCGATGGACGCTCTTGTCGAGGGCATCTTTGGCACTTCGACCAGCTCGAGTACGTATACTGCTGACACTCGGCACAATGCCACAAAAAGATTTCACTTTCGGGGTTCCGCTCGAAGCAGCGAGGACAGCACACATCGTTATCGGCGTAGCCTGCGCCACATACCTGACAGGCTCGCATCGGTTTTTCCCTCTGTGCAAGGCTAGTGGGCGAGCACGCGTCACAAAGAGGCCGGGGCGCTACGGTGGATGCCACGCCATCATCATTTTTGGATGAGGTCAGGCTCCCGCACTGAGAGCAAAGAGGAGTACTGCTGGCCAGTGACGCAGCACACCGAGGGTGCGGCTCTCCACAATCGCACAAAACGTCGCTCGAAACTGCTGAGGGCGGAGAGGACGCCCGCTGCTCTGCATCTCGGTGCTCCCGATGGCACGCTGTGCACGTCCAGTTGATCCTTCCGCGTCGCATGCACTGATTGCATCGCTTAGCCGCCGCGGGACAGCGACACCCACATCCACATGTCCACCAAAATGGTGACCGTTCAGCCACCCCGAACTCCTCAAGAAGGTGACGAATGAGGTTGTTGTCAGCAAGGTGAACGCCCACCACTCGCCGCGCCGGAAAGACTCTTCTGGTGATCTCATCAACAAGCAGGTGGGCAGCATCGCGACCGGCCTCACCGTGGCCCTCCCAGATGCAGCGTAAAATGACGGCTACAGAGTCGACTGTCCACAGGAATGAAATCGACGGGGTTTCAAGGAGAAAGGCGACGAGGCGCCTCACGATTTCCATGGGAGTTTCAGCGAGAGGCGGCTCCAAGCCACCGCCGTCACGTTTCGGCCGGTGGCGAGAGCACGCTAGGGCGTAACCCAACAGACGGGTGAGCTGGTGGAACGCCGCCTTGTCCACTTCCATCGGGGATCCAGAGCGTGCCATGCATTGATAGGCATCGAGCAGCCGAGAGTAGTCGTTGTGCAGTGGGTAGAGCACTAGGGCGGCCTTTAGCAGTACTGCCCAGAGGTCCCGGCGGTGCGTGGCATTATGGCAGTGTAGGCATGCGGCGAGTTGAGCGATCTCGACAATTTCACGCCAAATTCTCAGTGAGCTTTCCTCTCCGGCGTCCTCGGCGCAGCCTGCGTCGATAAGACTCCCGATACATCGAACGAAGTACGGCAGAGGCATCTTCACGGCCACCTGTGGAATGGCCTTGAGCAGGGTGGCGTGAAAAATAGCCAGTCGGTGACCCTGGCGCTGCTTCTGGTACACTCGACTAAGCTTATTCAGCGTTGGCGACCACAGGGCCGCGTTTACATCTGCTCCTGGAGCGACGATTGCGAGGATTCGGTGCATCAGGCCATCCAAAACTGAAAACTCTCTTTCGGATCGGAAAAATGTATCGCTTCGAAGCAGTGCAAGCCACAGCATCGTTGCTGTCGTGCAGTCGAAGAACCCCCGACAACGAGTAGTGGTTCCGTCTGGTAAAGGTAGTGGTTGCCGTAAGATCTGCTCGGGGGAAGCGACGAAAACGTCGGCTGCGTATTCGACGAGCGCCTCGAGCACGCGAGGAGAAGCCGGTAGCGAGAGGAGCGACACAAACACACTGAGGGGAAGCGGGCGCCCACCTTTGCGCAGCTCGGACACAACCTGAGCGGTGGCGCATACCGCGTTGCTTACGCAGAGGCTGGCAAGTCGGACATAGTGAGGATTGCCTTCGGTGGTGACAGCCACTCCCGGAAACGCTTCAGCGCCAGAGCAGCGAGCTGCTGCGTCGTGGAACACGGTGGTTGTTGAGCTGAGAATCGACGCCTCTCGCACTGACAGTGCCGGGTCGCTGTGCTTGAGGAGGATAAGGAAAATGCTGTCGCAAGTGTCCGCATTGTCGGAGGAGCTGCGTGAGGTCGCGGACCCGAGCGACAGACGCGCAGCTGTGGCAAGGAGTGGGATCTCCATGTCTTCCAGCGGTGTGCAGCTGCATCGCCGCCACAGCTCCGCCACCTCAGCAGCTGCGGCGCAGTCCATTATGTCATCCGACAGTTCTCTCCACAGAATGGTTGAGGAAAGTGGCGTCCTACTGCGCTGCTCGTGTGAGGGGGCTGTTGCAACGCCGCCGAGCCGAAGGGCACGCACGCACTCTCGGAGTCGCTCCGCGGAAGGCACCAGCGGCTCTGCCGTTGTTCGCAACCGAGTCAGCGGGGCAGGCACTTCGGTGCACACTCTGCTGCATGCCTCTTCAGCAAAACGGAAAGGGCGCCTTCGAATGGGGCGCCGGCCAGCAACTCGAAATGGCTGCAGCATTCCCCGTTTCCCACGCTCTCTCTATATGGCTAAGGAACGAGCTACTGAAAAAACGTTACTGTGTGTAGTGGGGGATAGGGTGCGGTTCGACACGAAACCACGATGCAAAACCTTTCTTTGCCAGTGTTGCGGCGCACTACAGGGCGCGAGGCGCATCGTTTCCCCCCTTGCAAAAGCTGCTTGGCGCGCAAAGGAGCGACTGGCTCAACCAGGATTTTCGTCCCATTTCACCACTACACGTGGCAGAGCCTAGCGATACACAATTCGATAATGGAGCATACGAAGAGACGCGCATTGCACTTCTTCCTCCAGTTCCAGCTCCTGCCGCTGTGTGCGCTCATCGAACTCGAACTTTGCAAGGGTGACCACGGTCACCCGACACGTGGAGGCGATTGGCGATCCTGTACTGGTATTTTCGCCGGTCGGGGAAGCTCCCAGCGGGCTCGGCGAGATAAGGGGGGCTGGCCGCAGCGGTGGGACACGAGGATAGGCATCACTGTCGCGGGGCGATCGGATTTCATCATGTCCGATTGGGCCCTCGGCAACGTCGTCTGAGCCGAAAAGTGACCCTGCGGTCGACCAGCTCGATGTAGACAGGGCGTCAATAAGCTTGTCCCTGATGCATGTGCTCTGCTTGCCGTCACCCCAATACGCGCAGAGAGGCATGTGAGACGTACTGACAGCTTCCACAGACACGCTTCCTGCTTCAGGTTTCGGCTTTCCACGCTGCTTTGAACCAACTTCACCGCTGCGCGGCAAAAGATCGCCCGCGGATATGACCTCTGTCGAATCAGAGACCGGGGAAACTAGAGGTAGTCGTCTGGATTGCCTACAGCGACGCCGCTCGGCATGCCCCGCTTCACGACTAGAAGCGTAGTAGTCAGCATTAATGTTCTGTTGGATCCTAGGATTACCCCCCGCCACCACCCGCAGGTCTTCAATTTCCCGTAGGCGGCGGATATACTCCCCTTGCTGCTTCACCTGTCGAAGCAGCTGCTCCCACATGAGGTGGCGGGCCGTTGCCCGGGCTGAGTGTGGCTTGCCGCTGGGTTGGTATTGGGAAATTGGGAACGGCACAAAGGTAGAGGAAGGAGACGAGAGAAGGAAAGAGAAAGAGAGGGTGTGGAATGAGAAGGCTTGGAATATCAGTCATTCCACTTCGCGCCTCCACTCCGTGGCCCTACACCGGGCACATGGTGTGGAGCAGCAGTGTGTCGGGAGCGAGGAGCTGACACGAGGGGCTCTCTGCTGCTCACTTCGTCGTCGATCACGTGTCAAGCCTGCCTCTTCACTCCTTTCACATATTCAGTGATATGACCATCCTGAGGTTATTGAAAGAGGTGGTGGTGCATGCCGAGTGCCGTGGTGGGTGATCGCAGGGAAGGATCTGGGAAGGTAGCAGCGAGGCCAAACACAGTCACAAAATTCCATAAGTCAGGGAAAGTGGAGCCGTTGAGAGATGGATGTGCTGTGGCCGCCGCACTCACCTTGTGTAGCGTAACCAAGGTGGATCAGTGCGCTGAGCGAACAAACTCGGGGGTTCTTAGGGGGAGGGGGAAGTGCATCGGGAAAGGCTAGTGAAGGATAGCGAAGAGGATGGAAACTTACTGAGGCTAAAACGCTTTCATTTCAGGTAGCACCCTACTGCTTCTTCTTTTCCTCCAGAGACACCTCGCGCTGTGACTCATCGGCACCGCCGACCTCCTCCACGAGGGGTGGCGCTTCGCCTTCCGCTGCAGCCGCCGGGATCGGTGACAGCCTCGCTGCACCCGACTCTTTGTTACCCACCTCAGTGACACGTGCCGCGGGGTCGATTCTCTCTTCTGTCTCTCCGCTCTCCCCCTCGGCGCGGCTCGAGTCCACCGGGTAAATCCAGCGCTGGTAGAGGAGGATGGCGAAGACGATGTCGTCGCGAAAGCAGGCCAGCCGATGCATCCACGGCATCGTAACAATGAATGCGAAGAGGTCATCGATGATGGTGTTAAGCGCGCGGTAAACAAAGGTGCGCCACGGCATGTGCGTGACGCTCTTCATCTTGTAGTTGATAAATATCTGCGGTGTCATGGACACGAACCCAAAAAGGTAGATAAAGCGCACCTGGGTCGAGATGATGAAGGAGTACCAGCCCTTGTGAGTGTCGTAGATAGCCGTGTAGACCGTGTAGCAGGCAAGAAGCGGCGCCATAATGTAGGCCAAGTAGTACATCGCCCGCTTGTCGTATGAGTGGGTCTTGGCGTCGTCGGAGTGCCGGAACCGCACGGTCCAGCCAGCAACCGACATCGCTGGCCGCTGTCCGACTCCGTCGCCCTCCACCCGGGCCAGCTTGACCACCTTCGACAGCTTCCAGTACTCCGCGAGCACGCTGAACACCATTGGCAGCAGGATAGTCCACGATGTTTCTTCCCCATCCAGCAGGTACAAAAAGATGATGGTTTCGAAGTAGCACTTCACTGCAACCGAGTGGAGCGACAGCCCTTTGTAGTCCTTGCGGTTGCGCCAAAACGAAACGTCATTCGAGAAGGCGAGGTACTCGAAGACCATGTGCAGAGCTGAAACAAGCACGGTCAGCGCGAGAAAGTACGGGTTCGTATTCAGGATGACTCGCTTTAGCTCGTCGATCTGGTCGTCATTTGTCAGTCCTACCTCGAGCTGCCGCTCCATCGCTTGGGTGTACTGTTTGTGGAATAGAAACTTCCAGAAAGTGAAGGGCTCCACAAGAATGGTAAAATTTACCCCTCGCGCGCTGGTGGTGTTTAGCTCCACGAGCTGATCCTGCAACAACCAGAAATCGTTGTTGTATACTAGGGGAAGGTAGACACTGCGGTCCTCGCGTATTATGCTCCACGGGATCATGGGCTCGGACAGCGGTACGGAGAAGTCCACCACCACCGAAAGTGTGAGCAGAGGCTGAAACATCGCCTTATACGCAGGGGGCAGGTCGCTTTCGTCCTCGACATCCGCGTGCGACGCCTCCGCTGCTGCCTCTGAGTCGCTGGTTGCCGAGGCGGAGTCGTTGCGGCTGCTACCAAATAAGCTGTGCTTCTTCACCTCCTTTCGAGCTCGAATAAACTTTACCAGTGGGAAGCTCTGCGAGTAAGTCTCTCCGAGAATGGACATGATGACCTTTGCGGTGATAGTTCGGTTCGCTTCCACGCACGAGTGGAGGTCCAGGGTGAGAGAGCGGGATATGGGCTCGAAGGACGGGGAGAACGGGACGTCGCGGAAGACTTCTTCTGGCACATCCTTCACCCCATCGAGGGAGACGACTAGCGTGAAGGGTGCGTCAGGCACCGCGTGCGGGCGGAGCACCTGTCGTTGTGGTTTGTGATCCTGGTACGATATCTCGCGAGATATTTCCGCGTCACCAGCCGCGGCCGACGGCGCCTCGTCTTTGGAGCGGTGCCTCCGCGGGGCGAAGTCCTCGAAATACGGTACCCCCTCCAGCGTCCGCTCACTCCTGGGACGAACAGATCCCGGGGGCGGCTTCACGTATTGCAGGAAGGCAGCGACGCACAGGAACACAAGAATCGGGTGCGCAAAACGCCGGAGCACGCTCTCTTGCTTGGGTGGTGCCTTGCCCGTGGGACCGCCGCCTGCGGCGGGGGCGGCAGACATGACTACCTCGTGACTAGCACCGCGCGACGGCGAAGAGTGAGCGGTGTGCACCAGAAGAAAAGTGGCAGGGCAGCGGCGAAACGCACGGGGTGACGTAGGGAACCCCAAAATTGAGCTTGGAGGTCCTCTAAAGAGAGGTGGCAACTTGCATTGATAGCGAAAACAAGGGAGCCTCAGCGAGCGGTCGACGGAGCAGCAGCCCAGTACAAAAGGTTGTGGCCAGCTAGACAGGGAGAGGGGCTCGTGATACGTATCTATGCGACAAAAAACCATCCTGAATATCCAGCCCAGGCATCGGCCCGCAGCGAGTGGACCCTCACGAAGCAACCCATTCTGAGAACACATGAAGCGGATGAGGAAGCAGCCAAAGCAAGCGAGCAGAGTAGCGCACGGAGTCATACGTTAGGCAGTGGCAGTGACCGCTCCATCGACATCGCACACCGCTTCCTGGGGGTTCAGCTTCACTCCACCCCCCTCTGATTCATCGTCCATCTTGAGAGTCAGTGCACACGCAGCGTCCCCAGCACTCTTCCACGGCACCCTCGCCGATTTCCTCTCAGAATAGCTGCACGCACCACTTGCCAGCTCCCATCCATCGCTTTCGAACCGTGCGGCAGCCCAGCTGCTTCTCACCATTAGAGCTTGACTTCGTATCCCACACCTGTCATCGTCGTGCCTCGGCCGAGTGTGGGTACTACTGTGGAGCGTTTTTTCGTAAGCGACGGCGGCGACGCACGTTGAGCATGTCGTCGGTCTCAGCCTTTCTGGGAGGCTCAGGTGTGGTGCTTGATGTCGAGCGATGGCTTTCCGCCTCTGGCTCTTGTCTATCTGACTGCTGCTGCGGCTGCTGCTGCTGATTCGCAGATGATGGTGACGCGACCGGCGTGGCAGGAGAGTACAGACTGAGCTGGCGACTAGCATCAACTGCATCGGGAGTTATGAAGGGGAATGCCCTCAGGGTACAAATACCAGCTCCGCTATGTAATGGGCTGTCGGGCTTGGGCACTAGCGAGCGGTACTTCCCACCGTGCAGAGGACTACGTTGCGGGGGATACACCATCAGCTCCCGCCCTGGGTCGGGTCGTAAGAGGACTAAAACTGCTGTGATGGCAAACAGGGTTGCGAATCGCAACACGTGCGCCACCATAGGCGCCCGCTCCTCCAGCGGGTCCTTCGACCTGACCCCACTAGGCATCCAGTGCTGCCGGTTGGTGACGCGGGAGGCCCATGTGGCCGATACGGAGCGATTCCACGACATTCCCCACACGGAGCGGCACTGAAGTTCCATTTTTCGAACGAAGTCAGATCGGGGCTCATTCGAAGACTGAATTGCGCGCTGGCAGCCGCATTTGTCGCGAACGAGAATCTCGCAGCTGTAAAGGTCGTCGGATAGCACGGGCTTGTCGCACATCACTTTGCCTGCCGAGTTAAGATACTGTGGGACAGCCAGAAGATGGCTCACGGATGATCCCACCGCGATGTCCATGCTGTCTACATTGGCCGACGGCATGGTAGCCTTTACAGAGAGCTTCAAGTAGGTAAGAATGGCGAAATAGCGGGAGTATGGCACGTTGATCCACAGCTGACGCTCCTTATCGAGATTCTCGAGCAGCGCTTCCTCCTTCTTTGTCGGTGGTCGCTCTTCCGGTTCAGGCAGTGTTTCAGCGTTCTCACTAGCGGCATGGCGGTCGCTAAGTCCCGGTGAAGCACCGCTTCCGTCGGTGTTCCTGGATTCCCGAGTTGCTCGCTGCGCTACGGCTGCACTCGCTGCGGGTCGCCCAGTGGGGGATCCCGACTCGGATGACATGCCGTCGTGCTTCTTCCTGTAGGCTCGCTGCAGCCGGCCGAATGCGGGAGAGTCCCACGGAAGGAGGCTGCATTGGGCGAGAAAGCACGCGTGAATGGCGAGGACCGCAACACGGTACACAGGCGGCACGCGACACGTGAAGGCGAACAGATCATCGACGAGCACCCCAAGCTCCGCAAGAAAGAAGTTTAGCCGCGAAAAATCACCCGTTCCTGAGAGGTAGATCAGTGGGACGGAGAATTTCTTCCGCGCAATGTTGTCAAACAGGTTGGGCGCAAAAGAATACAGGTGCGCCGCGACGTATGCCGCGCTGAAGAGCAGCTGAAAGAAAAACTCTATTGGACCCGTATTCGCAGTGGCGTACTGACCACGATGCATGACGAACTGGAGCACTTGGTACAGCACGGCCGGGAGAACGAAGCGCAGCATGTCGCCGTGTGAGTCGAAGTAAGAGCGGTGCGCAATTTTCTGAAGCTGTATCTGCGTCACTGTGGAGCGGGCGATCGTTGCGCAATGGTAAAACAGCTGGAGAAGGATTACCGGCTGAAGCCCAGACACATAAAGTACCTCCTGCAGCGTGAACGCGCCAACCACGATGAACTGACTGCCGAGCTGCAGGGGCCATCGCGCCTCACTCTTCGTGATGCCAAGCCACATCAGCGGAAGCAGTCCAAGTAGCTCCGCGGAAATGAATTGCGCAGCGTGCAAGGCGATTTGGTATACACGGAAAAACACGAGGGAGCGGAGCTGCATGAGCTCATCACGGTAACGCGCTGCGAGCTCGCCACTTCGGTCCCCTTTCGCGAGCAGCACATCGTGCGCCAGCTGAATCTGTCGCATACGACTGCGGCACAATTCGCCGCATGACGGATTCTTATCAGGGTGCCAACGCTTCACCTGCTCGCGGTACGCCTTCTTGATTTCCGCCGGGGAGGCCTTTGAAGATATCTCGAGGAGGGAGTAGTGCGCCTCCGACTCCATGTCGATGAGAAACTCCCATATTGGCCAGAGAAAGTACAGAGCGGCGAGTACCACTAGGACCGGGAGCAGCATCCTCACGTAAAACGCGGTGCGTGAAGGAAAGCGTCTACGGAACTGGCGGCTGCGGTCCAGGTGCTCCCGTAGGCAGCAGGCCAGCCATTTTCGCTGCTGCTCCACCACATCTGCGGAGAGACCGGAAGCAGCATCGCCGTCCGCATCGGCGAGGGGCAGCTCCTCGCCGCGGTCCTCCGACAGCGGAAGGGCCACGAGTAGCGGTGCCGTTGTTCGCTCTTCCCGGACAATGAAGCGGCGCCGCGTCAGCTGCATTCGCGCGACAAACGCGGCAAATTCGGGGTTTTCCCGCAGCATCTTCAACGCAACATCCGCACCTCCTCGGGTTCCCCAAGAGCCAGCCTCGCTGTCGCTACCCTGCGAAAGAGAGGAGACGAACCCAATGCGTTGGCTTGTCTGGGGTGCCACCTGCTCCGACTTGGAAGTGACGCGATCCGCCTGGCGGCCATCGGTGGTTTTTTTCCCCCCATCCAAATCACCCCGTAGGGCGTTGACGTTTCTGGCCCGCATGGGCGCCGCGCGAATCTGCCGCGGTGGGATACGAAATGACTTGAAGGCGGGGGGTGATGAATCGCCCGGCAGCAAGAGGAGAGGGTGCGCTACAGCTGCGGCGCGAATTCCAAACCTGTTGGTGCTGTGAACGAGCCTTCCCGCTCGCCCCGCCCGCGGCAAAGAGGTCAAAAGCACGACTCAGCCGCCGGTCGACGCCGTCATCACGGTGCCCCCTGTTGGCAGCTGTGCGGTCCACCTCGTCAGCGCAGCAAGCTGTCCCCCTCCCCCCCCGCAGCCGGCCTCACCGGGCACAAGCATATTTGGGCCCTGTCGTTGGCATTGAAAAAAAAAACAGCACTCGCACTCTGGGAGCAGTACTTTTGGTACGGTGACGTGGGTCTGGGAGAGGTGGGGGGGGGGTTGGGATTTCTGAGGGGTGCGTGAGGCTCTAGTATAACAGCCATTTTGAACCAGTTCCTTCGGTAGCCGAAGAACCTGATTCTAACGGACGACGCAACATAGAGGCGCCAGCAGTAGTTGGTCAGCTGAACCGTGGCTGCTGCTTGCTCTGGAAGCCTTTCCTCGGGTGGGCAACCGCCGGGAGCTTCGTTACAGGTGCAAGGCGCTCAGCAATAGTAAAAATGTCTTGCCGCTGCTCCGGGTTCTTCACTAACATGCCGCTCATGACGACGTCCATCAGCGCGGCATATTCTACAGGGACTGGCCCCACAGGGGTATGTGGCACGACTTCCGCCGCAGGAAGACCAGGCATCTCTGCGGCGGCAGTCGGTCCCCCAAAGGCCTCGGAGGTAGCTTGGTGAGCATCATCGCTGGGGGAGCCCGCCTCTTTGTTCACATTGGCTGGTGGCAGCCGCGGAACCCCGCTATCGTGGTTGCGATACAGCTTTGGAACCCCTCCCAGCACGTCCATCGGACTCTCGTCGAAGGGCATTTCGAGGAACACCAGAACATAAATCGCGACGCCCAGTGACCAGACGTCGGCCTTGGTGTCTACGATTTGCTTCGACCACAAGTCCAGGGACTCGGGTGAGCGGTACAGCAGCGTCATGTATGAGTTCAGCTCCACCTCGGCCACACTAACGTCGTGCGCATTGCGGACCTCGTAATACACCTGACTGGCACTGCCGAAATCGCACAGCTTCCACGCGGGTGAGCCCATGGTGGTAGTGGCACGGAGGATGTTGTCCAGCTTTATGTCCCAGTGCGCGATTGGAGGAGACTGCGCGTGCATGTGGGCGATCCCCAGCACAAGTGAGTTCACGATACCAAACACCTCGCTCGGCGGTAGAATGCGCCGCGGCGGCGTGGGGCTGACGGTGGCAGTGCCCTTGCTCAGGCTTAGGTTCGCCTCCGTCGACGAAAGAAGTGAATTGACATACTCCTGTGCTGACGGCCCGCTGCAGTACTCCATGGCAATCCAGAGCTCGGGCATCGCCATGTTCCCCCGGTGCAGCACGGAAGAGTCGAAGAAGTCAACGATGGCCGGATGCGGGCAGAGTGAGCGGTGAATGTTCACCTCCTCCCTCGCCTTGGTCTGCTTCTCGCCATCGTCCAGCGTAAAGCGCTTCAGCGCCACCACTCGGCGCGTCGTCGTGTCTACTGCAAGGTACACGTATGCATAGCCGCCCTCCGCTAGCAGACGCGTCACGGAGTACTTCGCCCCGCCGACAAACTCCACAGACGACGGGTGGTGGCTTCCCTCGCCGGAACTTAGCCCGACCATCGCGGCGATATCACCCACGACGCTGGGGCAGGACGAAAGTGTGCTACCCATGTTTCGCACTCGAAATTCTCCCTGGGCAGCACCTGCTATGCGCTCGGACGCGCGAAACGACCAAGAGAAAGAGAGAGAGAGAGAGAGAGAGAGAGAGAGACAGAGTGGGAAAGAGAGGGAAACAATGGGGAAGCCTACGAGCTGCTGTCTACAAGGGTACGGGTGTACAGTGAGAGCGTGATGAGGGTAATGTGATTCACAGTCACGGAAGATGTGTCAGCCTCCCCGTCCCGGTGTGTTCTGCAGGCGCGGAGAGTAGCGTCGTGGCCCAGACCACTCCGACCATCCCACCTCGCTGGCGACGCCATCGACGCGAGCCCGCGCGGAACGTGGCAGCGTTCCTCCCGCCCCGTCCCGTTCATTCCCCCCTCCCCTACAACAATGCTTCATGCGTCGCAGCCAGCCCACGCAGCACCGTCGCAGGTGTGCATCGATTACACGGTTGTTCAGTTTGTAAATCCCCCCCTCCCTCCCTGAGAACCTCGCGTCTCGTGTCGTCCCGTCCGTCATTCACGCCATGGGCGGTGCGCCTACGAGTTCTGCTGCCACTCGGATGCACAGACGGTGCACTGATAAAAAATCGTTTGACCTTCGTCGGCGCCACGCGTCTGTCGGGCAAACGTTCGGCACGGGCGGTGTGTGCGGCACCGCTCGCAGAACGCCTCCTCCACCACGCGGCTGTCGACAGCGACCTGCGATGCTGCCAACGGCCCAGCGTCGCGGCAGCGGTGGTGAATGTCTTTGATCGCCGCGGCAACCAGGAGGGGGTCCCACCCGTTCGCGCCACCACCTGCCGGAGACCCGGACGCTGGGATGAGTGGGACCGTCTGTGCTGTGCTACAATTCGAGCAGCAGCTTGTGGAATGAATCGGGGCATGAAGCGGCAAGAGGTAGCCACACTGACCGCAGAAGCGGGACCCTAAGGCCAACGACACAACTGGCTGTGGCATCGACGCCATTGCCAAATGGGTTCGGCAGAACACCGAATCAGAAAGGCGTAGAGCCTAGCTAAAGGAGGCCAAACTCGCTGCCGCAGACCCATTCAAGCCCTCCTCCCTCACCCAGTCGCCTCACCCTACTCCATTCTGTGCAGGGGTCTAAGCAACGGTTTGGCAACACGGAGCATTGCAGAGGTGCGGGGCATCACAGAGGAGGTGCATTCGCTGCTACCCGGCGTGGCCCACGTCGCCGTGTCCGACGGCATGCAGCACACAACCCTCCGGGTTACCAGGACGGCAAAGGCCTCCTCCCTACACGCTGCCCACTCAGTTCATTTCACACAGCCCGATAGCTGGACCGTCTTCCGAGACTCAGAGTCGCGACGAGCCATGCACAACGAAGCAGTGTCCATGGAACCAGCAATGGAGACGCAGCAATGGCTTCCACAGACCGCTTGCTGATTTAGCAGGAAGGGGCCAGCCCACAGCCCTGTTTGCATTCCACGGCCATGAGCGCCCAGCGTTCACCATCTGATGGTTTGAGCCCCCGGAGATTTTCTCCTTCCCCGCACTACCATGCGGCACCCCAGCGGCCGCCCGGGCAGCATTGGCCGCGAATGGCGCACTGCACATTACGTTGGCCCCATGGATCGCCAGCGGATGGCGCTGGTGGTACGAGGCTGCACGTGCACTGCAAATGGCCCTCGTTGCCCCCGCCCCCAACCCAACCTAACCTTCACTTCTCCTCTCCTATCGTCCCCTTCGCTTCCCTAGCACCCCAACACCGCCGCCCCTCCACCACCTTATCTTCATTCTCTGCCTCTGGCCTACAGGAGAGAGCGAGATTTCCCAAGCGCTAGTACTTGAAAATCACGGTCTCGATCGGAGTGCGCGCGGCTTTCACTCTGACCACTTCGTCGCGATACTCATCCAGTTGTGCGCGAGTCAACGTTCGATTGTTCTCAGGGTGCTTGAAGTCGAAGTCGTTGGCAATGATCGCAGGTGGGTGGTTGGTGAGGTGGCTCAGATGCGTCTGGTACGCCCCTGTAAGATGCAGCGTGTACATGCGGTAGCCTGCGAAGGCGACAACGGACAGAAGCAGAATATCACCAGCAACGAACATGCGGCGGGTATCATCGGCAATGCTCATGCGGGTGGAGAGAGGCGTGTACCACTTCTTCTTCAGCGGCAACTGTACTGGCCATGGCCAGCGGCGGTAAGGGCCACCCGCATCGGCACTGACCCCACCAACACCTCCAGCGTTCTGGCAGCGGCGAGCAAAGGATCGGCTGAGCATCCTCTCGTTGAATGGATTCTGCGTCGAGAAATGGGGCACACACCTCAGTGTTTCGATACAGCGGCGGGGAGACGCCCTTCTACTGCCAAGGTCTGCCTGCCACTAGCCACCGCACAAGCACAAGAGATATGGCGATGAAGCATCGAAGAGATATGGAGCACGCATGCGCAACCGTTCAGCAGGGGGCTTTCTCATTCCGTTCACTCACCTCAAGCAACGCGGCACACTGCACGCACGGAAGGCGATTGCGATGCACAAAAGGGCTTTCTCTCAACTTAAGCCCACAGCCACGCATACACCCAGAACTGTATTCCACACCCATGCAAGTGCGCACCCCATCATTCACACATTTGCGCATGAGCATCTTCACCTTTCAGCACGCAGTACTCTCAGTGAAGCCACACATTCGCACCGCAACTTCTTTTTTTTTTAAGTGGGAGATTTCCTCCCTTTCATGAATTCTCCCCAGTCACTTGCTAGCGCCGCACCGGGTCCTTCAGCACCTAGTAAGGGACGCGCGCGGGGCGGTTCGGCGTGCCGAAGTTCCTCGATGAAGGATTTCCTGACGGATACCTCCATCTCCCCCCCTCTTGGTTACATTCCCTGATTCGAGAGTGCGTTCTCTGAGTCGGCCGCGGAGGTGGTGCACAGGTCGGTCTGTGACCTCAGAAGAGGTAGGGTGTAAGCAGGCACAGGAATTCCCGGTAAGAAGCTGCCGGGAGAGGACAAGCGCCCGTTTTGTTTTTTTTTTTGAGGGGGAAAAGGGCTGTGCTGGGTTGGACTGGGGGCAGAGGAGTTTGCGGTTGTGGATATGGTGGCGGGAACGTGAAGGTAGCCGTTTGCCGCTGTGGATCTGCATCGAAGCACATCACCTCCATACCCAGATGTGTATAAGAG